>CAUYSK010019464.1:0-101507 GCA_963575035.1 Avahi laniger | reverse complement strand
TCCTCCTGCCTCAGCCTCCTGAGTAGCTGGGACTACAGGCATGCACCACCATGCCCGGCTAATTTTTTCTACATATTTTTAGTTGTCCAATTAATTTCTTTCTAATTTTAGTAGAGATGGGGTCTCGCTCTTGCTCAGGCTGGTTTCGACCTCCTGAACTCAAACAATCTGCCCACCTCAGCCTCCCAGAGTGCTAGGATTACAGGCGTGAGCCACCACGCCCGGCCGATTCTGTGCTTTTATAATGCTGTTCCTTCTGATTAAAAATTTCAAAACATAATTCAGATGTCAGCATTTGGGGGAAGCCTTTCCTGATTATTCCCTCCATTGGATAAACATGTGCCTCATGTAGGCTGTATATTATTCTGTTTATTATATGCTTAGTTGAGCTAATACATCTACATCAGCCTCTTCCACTAGAACCAGAGTTGGCTGAATAGAGACATGGGATCCAATCAATTCAGTATCTGGCCACAGATTTCAAAAAAACATTTGTTTACATGATTGAAATATCAAACATTATCTTGAATTAAAACCTAAATTAAGCTTTACAGGATAAACTATGTGGAAACACACCCGTGTCTGTTATGAATTTCTTAGATGCGCTTTCTGAACTGCCAAAATGGACGGAAGGATCCTTCCAAGTCCATCCTGGACGTTGGAGTAGAAGAGGCTATAAAATTCAGTGGATTTGATGAAAAGATGTTTCTGAAGCGAGGAGGAAAGTATGTGTGGAGCAAGGCAGATCTGAAGCTGGATTGGTAAAGCTGAAAGTGGAGCAAGACTTAAACTCACCAGCGGGGAAAAGAAAACTCCCAGCGTGGCGGCCATTGTTCGCAATACTGTCCTGTTGGAATTTCTCAACGGCTGAAAAATCTGATTTCTGCTGCACATGACATCTGATTATCTGTGGTCACTGAACACATAAATAACTTGGATAACTTAAATCCATAGATAATGCAAAACGGTTAAGTTTACTTAATTCGTTTATTATCTTATTGAGATAGGACTTCTGTTAGCACTTCTGATAGGACTTCTGTTTTTGAAAAAAGACTTCTGTTTTTGAGTTTGAGTTAGCTAAAAAGCTTAGATAAGTCACCTGTATACAGGACCTAAAATCGAGTTCAAAGATGTGTTTGTAAGAAATAAGCTCCAGTGATATCTTTGGGGTCAATATTTGATTTGGATTTGATTTTCTGAGCAACGCTTACTGTGACTCTTATATTTCAGTTTTAAAGCCATTTTTATGTAGTTTTGTTCATTTGACTGAGTCAATATTTTCTACTCAATATCAAGATACCAGTTTTTACATCTGGGAGCATTACAAAATATCTCCCCCCATTATTTATGCTTGTTGTCATGCTTTTTCCTTTTCCGACTTCATACCGTTGCAGTGTTGGACTTTTTACCCAGGAGGATAGAAACAGTCAACAGATGTTTCCAAGAACAATAAATGAGTATCTCGCCAGTTTCCGGTGAGCGCCGAGAAGGAGATAATACGAGTAAGCCAGTGTGGCTGCCCCAGAACACGGCGGCTGTTGGGTGGATGTCGTGCCCCTTTCTCGGTGGCGATTCTTAGCAAAACCAAGATACGCTCCACATTTGACGATGCAGTGGACGTGGGGCCACTGCTTACCATGCTTTGTCAACGTAGTATTCAGGTCACATGAGGCTGTCAAGCAAAACAATGTGAGTTTAGTTGAGTGCGTGGTCTAAGTGAGGGCTGGCGCGAGCTCCCCTGCAAACATGCCAGACGCCCGTGCAGGGAAGAATGGTGCAGAGCAGAGAGCGTGCCTGGACTTTATGTAAATGAAGCCATGACACAATATAAGATTTCTCAATCAACTCCGAATCAGTTGAAATGGGGTGCAATCTAGGTCAATATGAGAAAAACCAGGGCCTCCTTTTCTAGCTTGAAGAAAGAGCACGAGGGACAATATCGCCTATACTGGGTGAGGGAAAAAAATCCTCTCCTCGTGGAAATATTTCATGAAGCTTGTTTACATAACCTAAACAGTGTCTTGCTGCCTGGAAAATAGCAATTTCCTATTATTTTTTCAAAAAGCAAATGCATGGAAAATTCTTTTTGCCTAAGCAAAGAACAAGTATTTAATAATTTTAATTCAGCTGCAATTCCACTTCTTACCACTGGGTGGCATTTACACGTTGCCTGATTTCATGAAGCACCATCCAGAAATTCTGCTTAATGATCTATTTTCAAGACTTGGTGATTTTTGAAAGGTTTGTTTTTTGTTTCTTAAAAAATAAAATTCCTGATTAAATTTTTAAGTCACTGTAATTCTACTTAAATACGTTTGTGTCCCATCCAGAATGGGATAGATAGGTTGCCCTGTATTTTCCATTTTACGCATTTACCTTTTTTTTTTTTTTTTTAAGAAAAGAGAACAAAGAATTAGAAGGTTTTCTTTCCCCTGTGGGTTTTGATAGTACCTAAGGTATGATGGCCTTCAAATAATCAGCATAAACAAAAACAAATTTTTTACGTAACATGAGTGCCCTTTACTGACCTTCACAACATTCAGCAAGAGAATAACTTTGGCAAAGGTCACACGTGTGAAAGCACAAAGACCTTGTCTGATATACATGTAGCAGGTGCTCAATTAGTGTGATTTGAAACCAAATCTGAAAGTGAAGTTCAAATCTTTTGAGTTGGAGTAATTTTTTTCTCTAGTAGCAGGAAACTAACACAGAATAATTTAACTGAGGCATCTTATTTATGCGTTAAGGGCAAGTATTTTGGGGTGCACCTAGTTATTGCTTAAGTTTACATTATAATAACATGAATGGAACTCTGTCTTAAGAAGCCTGGAATGATCAGATATGAGTAATAACATAGTGGTTTAGGAAGTACTAATCATCTCTGTTATTTATTGATAAACAATATGGCAGTTACCTGTTTTCTTTACAGTTTGAAGTTTGGCTGACTCATCTGAAAGATGAGTTCGCGTTTCATCTCTATCAGGAATTTGGAGCCTAGTTGTTCGGTAGACAGACACCAACACAATAGAACCAAGTAGCAATACGCCTCTATACAGCAATAATTCATTCCATAAGTGCTCTTTTGTTGAACGGACTCCATTTAATCGCCTGATTAGACAGAGACCAATCATGCTGTAAGATTTTAAGGCTTTGTTTTGACTGTGTAGATGATGTTTTCATCTTTAGAGAAATACATAGTTTTTTCCCACATATATTGCCTTTGAGTATTGGTCAAATGTATTGTAAGTTGTTTTAATATATTAAAATATTTTTTATACCACCTTTTCTTTCAGTGGTTCAATGTAATGAAGTCTTTCTTTGGTGTGTGTTTAAAGTAATTATGTCTTTTACAAACTGTGATTGCTAAAGACAAGTATGCTTTAAAAATCAACAAAGTTATCAATAATTAGTAAGTGCACTTCAGACCATGCACTCAGCAGCAACACTGGGTGGGGATGAGCCATTAGGGAAGATACTCTTTCTATTCTAAAGTGAAAGCCAACATCTTGGGTACTCGGCGTCCCCAGATAAAATTATTTCAGAAGAAACGAATTCCTGCGGATGGGCACCAGTGACAGCACCTGAGCTCTCACCGTGAGTCCTGAGTGCCACCTGCTCAGCCCCCCAAGGCTGAGAAGAGACGAGGGCTGGGAGAACCACACGAGCGGTTCGAGACTTGGTCCCTGCGAGCCAGCAGTGTCCCTGCTCTGGTGTTGTCCCCGCAGGACTCACTCACCAGACTGGTTCTTCTGGATGTGGAGAGTCAGAGCAGCATGACGTCCACACGCCAGCCCAGAAGGTGGGCAGAACTACCACAGCGTGTGTCTATCTGTGTGGGTAAGCAGTTCGCACAAAAGGGGTGACAAGTTCCCCGCTGAAGACCTGCTCTGAGGAGTTCACGAGACTCAGTGGTGTTAGGGAAACCAGGCAGGCAGCAGAGAGGGGTCAAGGCAGGACCCCGGACCTAAGGACGGATCAGAGTGTTCCGAGGAAGGGCAGAGCCGGCCCAGCACGCTGGTGCCTCTCTGTCCATTCAGTCCCTGACTCCATAGATGAATCGCGCTGGCCCTGCAAGCTGCTGTCACCAGCCTAGGAGGCGCTTGCACTCCTCCTTTCCACTTGTCCTTCCTCTACATCCCTGGCCCCGGTGTCCACCTTACACCCTCCCGACTCAGATTCGATCCTCCTGAGACACGAAGCCTTCTCCCAAATGTACTCTTGCACCTGAGCTCTCGGTGTAAACACCCGTTTCTTCTGGAGGAGCACGGTCCCACTGCCCTTCCCACCCGGGACACATGCCGACCCTGGGCTCCCTCCGTCACATTCAGGGGCTTGGAGACAGTGGAGGGACCTCGAGGGGCAGCCTGAGACCTTGATCACTGCGGCTGGGCCCCTGCTGGTTCGAGTCCTACCAGATCAGGTGTGATTACACAGAAAACCCTGCAATACTCTTAGGATAAGTACAGCAAATCCAATTCAGATAACATCAAAATGGGCTTGAAAGATCAGAAAGATTTTAGCAATATTTATTTTTGTATGACTCATTAGAAAATACACATTTGGAGGATATTTGAAAAACAGTAAAACAAAATGAATAAAATAACAATTATCCATAATTGTATTCCCTAGAAGTAACTGCTAATTTAGCTCATGTCTTTCCAGTTATGCGTATTAACAGAATTGAGTCCATAAGCAATAGCTTTATTTTTTGCATAATATCTTCTGAAGTTTTTAAAGCCAGTTAGCATTTTACACTTTAATGAGAACAGCCAGTTCCTAACATTTCACACTAATAGATGAGAAGACATTCAATAGCATTCAAAAAGACCACTGTTAATTTGAAAAAAAAAATATTGGATTTGGTCTGTGAGTTGTTTACATATTTGTTTATGAATGTAAGTATTCCATGTTCTGGGAATTCATTTTATCTTTAAAAAACTACATATGTATATTAATTAAAACAAAGCTCCTCTGTGCAACCTCATTTTTGGAGGATCTGAGAAACTGCCCGAAAGTCAGTTATTTTTTCATTCAGGCCCACCTCAACTTGTCCCTGAAACCTCCTCAGCAACATATCTGACCTCTCTCAGTTCTCTCTTGGACTTTGGGTGATAAACGACTCTCAGAAAACTCCTCCACACAAGGAGGTGGTTATCGAGGAGTCAGAAAACCTCACATATATGTAAAATTGGTGCTCTCTGTTTTTATGAAGAGTACCTCATTGTTCTTTAAATCATAACTCACACGTCACTTTTTCCAGGAAGCCTAACAGATAGTAGGCACTCCAATGCTGATTAAGTCAAACTGACCTGAACACCGCACATTGGAAGGCTTACACAACAGAAATTTATTTCTGTGCAGACTGGGAAGTCCAAAATCAAGGTCCCAGCCGACTTAGCTCCTGGTGAGGGCTCTGTTCCTGGCTTGCAGATGGTTGCCTTGTCCCTGTGTCCTCCTATGGTGGAGAGAGAGAGAGAGCAAGACATTTCTCTCTCACTTTTTGTTCTTATAAGGCCACGGTCCTGTTAGATATGGGCTTTACCCTTATGACTTCATTGGACCTTAATTACCTCCTAAAGACTCTGTCTCCAGATACAGTCACATGGGCAGTTAGGGTGTCAACATGTGATTTTGAGGGAAGGGAATGATTCAGTCCAAAGCATGACCCACCATTAAATACCGTGAGGTGTAATATACCTAGTAACACGGCCTACCTTTACAGGACGCCGTGTAAAGGCGGTCAGTTATACTGAGGGTGCAGTGCTGTGAGTAGTAGGACTTTCTGTGGCCTGGAAGGGTCCAGTGCTTTAAATATTGCTCTCCTCAGCTGGGGCAGAGCCTGAAATGGCTTCACTGCAATTGAGCTTGTGGCTTAACCCCTGAATTCCTATAAAATTCAAAGAGTTTTAGAAATTATCAAACATTAATCTTGTACTTATCAATTTGTCATGAGGATGTGTCAGCCCCGCCTTTCCCCAGGTACAGGCCAGGTGAGAGAAGAGAAGGGAACAGAGGCAAACTTCACTATTTCCCACCTATTTGCCTACCATAACTCGGTGCTTCCTGGCAAGAGCCTTGTAGCTTAACGGTTTGATTGAGGAACAGTTTGGTGCATATCTACTTTGCACCCACCGGACCTGTGCTACCCGCGAGGGGAAGGACCAAAGCAGAGGAGCTAGGATTTCGAACTTTGAGAAATTCAGACATTTTAGGACAAGAGTTAGGCACAAATGACAGTTAAGTAACAGGAAAAGAAGCAGTAGAAAAAGGCACAGATGGCTTGAGATGAAGGAATCACTGTATGTGATTAAAGGCAGGCTACTTAGGTTCACAGAGACCCAGTTTCCTTGTCAGCAAAATGAGAGCCTAATGCAAAGATTAGTGCAAGTGCTTGAGCTGCTTCCACAAAGAGCCCAAGGCTCTATCTGGTGACTGACAACAGTTAACATCGTGTGAAAGACATTCTCCAAAACCTGAGATAACTGAGAATGAAATATATAAAACCACAAGCCACAGCTTGAAATCCTGATAAAAAATTGTCCTGAGCAACAACAGAAGACATTTGGGCTTTTGGGACAAACATGTTAGAGAATGTGAGGCTTAAGATGATCATCCATTCACTAATTCACTCACTTGCTGTGCACCTATGCTGTATCAGGTATTAGTAAGTGTTAAAATATAAAAATAACATGCAACAAAGGACTAATATCCAGAATCTATGAGGAATGCAAACAAATCAGCAAGAAGAACAAATAACCACTAAAAAGGATACAAGCAACACGAATAGACATTTTTCAAAAGAGAGTATACAAATGGCCAACAAACATATGGAAAAATGCTCACTATCACTAATCATCAGGGAAATGCAAATTAAAACTACAATGAGATACTACCTTACCCAAGTTAGAATGATCACTATTAAAGAATCAAAAAACAATAGATCTTGGCACTGAATGCAGTGACAAAGGAACACTTATTCACTGCTGGTGGGAATATAAACTAGTACAATCTCTGCAGAGATCAGTATGGAGATTCTTCAAAGAACCAAAAGCAGCCCTACCATTTGATCCAGCAATCCCACTACTGGGTATCCACTCAAAGAAAAAGAAGTCATTATATCAGAGAGACACCTGCTCTTGTATGTTTATCGCAGGACAATTCACAACTGTAAAGATATGGAATCAACCTAAGTGCCCATCAACTGATGAACAGATAAAGAAAATGTGGTATGTGTGTGTGTACACACACACACACACACACACACACACCATGGAGTACTACTCAGCCATAAAAAATGAATGAAATGATGTCTTTTGCAGCCACATGGGTGGAACTGGCGGCCATTCTCCTAAGTGAAGTAAGTCAGGAATGGAAAACCAAACACTGCATTCTCACTCATAAGTGGGGGCAAGCGATGGGCATGTGTGGTCACACAGAGTGTATAACAGACACTAGGGACTCAGAAACGGGTGGTGGGAGGGGTGAGGAATGAAAAATCTCCCACTGGGTACGACATATACCATTCGGGCACACACAGAAAACATGGCAGGCTCTGGTCTCCGGCTCTCAATGGGAACATTGAGTTGAGCATCTCCCAGTGCTCAGACCTGGCAAATTCAACAGAAAACAACTTCCTAAAAACGCTCAGCTCCATTTTATGAGGAGCAGCGCAGTGGAGCTGTTCCCAGCTCAGTGGCCTCAGAACTGAGAGGGACAGGAACGTGTGCAGAGACAGGATGCAGAGCAAGCTGGCGGGTGGGACCGAGGTCCACCAGAAAACATTCTCGCTCAGGTTGACGGAGATGCAATTCCAGGAGGGGTTGAGGCCTTTGGACTTCACAGTCTGCTCTGTCATACTGACCAAGGGTTACAGCCTCCTCAGGGACAGCGCCACGACTGATGGCATCACAGTGATCTCGGCCTCGGAGGGAACGAGCCTTTGCTGCCTCCCAGCGAGCGGACGATTCTTCTCTTAAGTGAGACTATTCGGTCCTCAAGGGTAGCGAGTGCATTTCAGCAGCTGACAATTTTTGAGCCCTTAAGCATGTGGCTAGTACTGTTAAGTGCTTTGCATAAATTTTTTTAAAAATTTGTCACAAAAGCCTTGTAGGAGAAGTGTGATTATCCCTTATTTTATGGCTGAAGAAACTGAAGCTGAGGGGTGTAGCTAACGGACTGCACACACAGCCAGAGACTGCTGACACCTAGACTGACCTTGGCACCAGGCTGAGCCCAGCTCAGGGAAGGAAGCTGTTCCCTCCTCCTTCCTAACTGCCCGAGACCCAGCGTCCACATTTCCAGGTTTTGTTTGTTATTATTTTTTTGTTTTAATCCGTGAAGGCTGCTCTTCTCTTGACAATTAGATATTGTGAATGTGCATCGTCTTTAGGGGAAATGGGATATGGCTTCGGCCTGCCATCCTGTGATAAGAGTAAGTTCTCAGAAATACAGCCCAGTGAATCCAACAACCGCACAGAGACACGGCACGCAGGTAGCAGCAGCGGAAGCCAGACCGATACAGATCTCCATACACACACACGCCGGGAGGGGCAAGGAGGAAGTCGCATTCTTTCATTCTTACGCTGCATTCGGGGATGTCTAATGTCAGATACACTAATATAATATAATAATATAATAAAAGAGGAACAAACGTGTTGGGAGCACAACTCAGCCAAAAGGTTAGCTAACCTAGAGCAATCACGGAAATGCTACCAAAGTGTCAGTGTTACACTGAGGTTTGAAATATTAGAAGAAATTTTCCACGCTGTCAAGAGGTAGAGAATATGTGTGTGTGTTTGTGTTAATTATTGTTATTGTTAGTGTTGGTGTTGTGGGTGGTGCTGTGTGTGGATAAAGAGAGAGAGGGAGGGAGAGAGAGAGGAGTTTTTACGTACTGTCTGTATTTTAAGGAGATTGAATGAGCCAAAGCTATGAACAGTTCAAGTCACAGCAGAATAAAAGTTAAATACTTAGAAACAAACAGCAATAAAACAGAACAATCTCGAAAGCGCCTCCAGAAACATACGATAGCCCCTATTCTTAGTCTCACTCTCACCATCCCCGGAACTTCCCATCCTTAGGTGGTACCCAAGCCCCTGCAGGTGGAGGCCCAAGCCCACCCGCCACATTTATCTCCAACAGACAACTCTGCCGGTGCTGCCAAGCTGGGTGATCTATTGTCAGGAAAGTGTTTTCCGATTACCCCTTTCGCAGTCTTGCCGGAGCTCACTTCCCCCACCTCATGGTCCCAGGTGAGGTTCCCTGGGAAGCAGATCCTGAGATGGAGGCTGGTGTCAGGAGACGGTCTTAGGCATGGTCCCCGTACAACGGTGAGGACGCAGAGGGGCCGGGATGCATTTGCAACAGAACTCTGGGGCTGAACAAGCCCTTCGGTGTTGTGCCATCTGAGACAGCTGCCCTAGGAGTGAGCTTTGGGCACCTGAATTGTCAGGGACACAAACCTGGATTCCGCACTGTGTTCCCTTTCTGCCCAGCTGACACCTGAATTCCTTCAGGTCCCCATCTCTTCCTGGCTCTTGGCCTCCTGCTTTGGATGTGCTCTCACATCTAGGACTGTGTGACTTACGTGGCTGACTTAGGTCTGCATGTTGACTCTCCTTAGAGACACAAGTACATATGCATTACTATTACTCAAAGTCAGTCTATAACGGATGTGTAAGTTAGCTCAGACTGCGCTGCAGTAGCAAACAAAGTCTAAGATTCCAGCAGCTAAATACACGCAAGTGTCTGTTCTCCTGAGAACTGTCCTACCACAGGCAACCCAGAGATGCAGGCTGACTTTGATTTGTGGTCCCAGGATCTCACTGTGACGGGGTTGGGCAGGTTAGAGGGTCGTGCAGGTCTTCTCATTGCCTCAGCCCAGGACTCCGGTGCACAGTCCATGGAACAAAGTGAGTCACATGCCCTGGTCTGGCTGCAAGAGGGCTGGAAGATTAAGAAACATAACTTAATATTTAGTGAGCATTAAATATCTGCCCACAATGAATGCTGCCTACCGATGATGTAATTTAATCATTCCCTGAGAACTGAGAAAGACTTTAAAATTTTTGCCAAGCCACAAGGGCCACATTCTATTGATTACTGCAAAAAAGCAGTATAAAAAAAGTGAAAAGACCTTTGACTCAGCCAAAAACCTTGAGCAGCACCATTTATGCTGCGAGCTGGCAGGGATCTTGGAAGAGGCCCAGCCTCTTTAAACCTCAGTGTTTCCGTACATGAAATGAATCGATTAGACGAAACTTTCTCTCTGGTCCTTCTCATTTCTAAGTGTGTATTTAGAATCCATGGCATTTACATTTGTGTCATGTAGAAGAACTAGTTAGTAGCGAGCTGTGGAAGACAAGATTCATTTATTTCATTTAACAAGTATTTATTAAGTGCTTAGAAACTTGCCCTGCCAGTGTTGGGTATGATAGCAAAGAAGACAGACAATATCTCTACTTTCTGGGAGAATACCAGAAAAAAAATCTTTCTTTTTTATTAATATGCTAAACTTTTCATCTATTATCATTTATTTTGCCATCTTTGCATAGCACTTTTATTTTTATTATGATACCTGTTCCCTAAAGTGTAGTCACACATGGGCCACCTTCCAGGTGCTTGTATTAGCTGGCTAGGCCTGAAACAGAGCACTTCCAACTGGATGGCTTAAACGACAGGAGTTTATGCTCTAACAGTTCTGGAGGTACATCAGCCAGGGTTCTCCAGAAACCCAGAACCAACAGGTAGAGATATAGATAGATGATTTATCATGGGAATTGGCTCACATGATTATGGAGGCCAAGAAGTCCCATGATCTGCCATCCGCAAGCTGGAGTCCCAGAAAAGCCAGTGGTGTGATTGAATCCAAGGCCAAAGGTCTGAGAACTTGGGGGTGGGAGTGAGGATGGGGAGCACGTGATGGTGTCAGTCCTGAAGTCCAAAGGAGCTCTGACATCTGAGGGCAGGAGAAGATGGGTGTCCCGGCTGAGGCAGGGAGAGCAAATTCACCCTCCCTCCATCTTTTTGTTCTATTTGGGCCCTCAGTGGATTGGATTGGATGAGACCACCCACACTGGTGAGGGCAGGTCTTCTTTGCACAGTCTACTGATTCAAATGCTAATCTCGTCCAGAAACACTCTGAGAGATACACACAGAAACAATGTTTTGACAGCTATCTGGGCATCCCTTAACTCAGTCAAGTTCACACAAAATTAACCATCATAGTAGACTCAAAATCTGAAATCCAGGTGTTGGCAGGATTGATTCCTTCTTAGGGCTACGAGGGAGAATCTGCTCCGGGGGCTCTCCCCCAGATTCCGGCGGTTTGCTGGCAGTCTTTGGTGTTTCTTGGCTTGCAGAAGCATCATCCAATCTTTGACTTCAAGTTTACCTGGTGTTCTCTGTGTGTGTGTGTGTGTCTGTGTCCAAATTCCCCCTTTTCCTTAGAATACCAGTCATACTGGATTAGAACCCACTCTAGTATGACCTCATCTTAACTAACCATATCTGGAATCACCCTGTTTCCAAATGAGCTCACATTCTGGGGTACTGGTAGTTAAGATTTTAACATATTAATTTTTGGGGAACACAGTCATCCGTAACAGTGCTGTCCTTAAATAACTGGAAGGATGAATTTCTTTCTTCGCTTTCACTTTCTTTATTGAAGTTTTTGTTTGAAGCTGTTTGAAGACAATGTCTCCACATCCTGTCTTTGTGACGTGGACGCTACACTCATTGGAGAGATTATTTGAGGTGCCAAGGTAGGGAAAGAAAGAGGGGAGGTCTTTGGTGGGAGGGAGGTAGGAAGATGGATAAGGGAAGTTTTCCCACGAAGACCCTGAGAGTAGCAGACACTTTCCCCCTTTCCTTGGCACTGCCCTGGGGACACCCTATGGCGCACCTGGGGAGCTGTGCACCTGGCAGGGAGGATGAGAGATAGCATCGTGTCCAGCAGCCACAGGTGGGCTGAGGATGAGAGGCTACATTCCACGTTCCCCACACAGGATATCCCCCAGATTCCCGTGTGTCCCTAAGGAGAGAGAGGCAGAATGAGAACTGACATTTAATTTCTTGCTACTCTCTATAAATAAGAAATTGAATTTAAGTTACTTTTAAAAATTAAAGAAAAATAAATTTTCTGTATTTACAGAACATGTGATTACAAATTCACACAAACTCCACTGTTGATTCTTTTTTTTCAAATTTAAGCTGTGAGTGTGAGGCTTGAGCGTCCCTCAGTTTCGAAGAGCAACTTCAGAAAGGTTTCTGCCTGTCCAGCCCTGGTCGGTGCACCGAGGCATCGATCCTCCAGCCTTCTTCCCAGCGGCAGAGCTGTGCCAGCAGCAGTAATCACAACGGCGCTTGAGTGGTGAGTCACACTGCCCTGAGCACAAACACTTACCAGCAACGGGCATCTTTAACAAGGGGCTTCATACCACAGCTCTCTGGGGAAGATGCATCAGTCATGACCTGAGCTGAAAACTGACTACGATGGGTGGAGATGACCTCGAGAGACCCAGACAGCATGTTGCTGGAGAGAACCAGGACATTTGCTCAGAGGCACAGCTTAGAGCGGATGGTTTCACTCGTGATTTATTGAGCGCTTATTATGCTCAAGGCCCTAGGAGGAAATACATGGAAAAAGGACTACATGGCTGTTCTGTAGAATCTTAAGATTTACGGATCAGAGAGTGGATACCCCACACATGAAGTGTTGCAGATGCCATAATCAGCATGGACACGAATTAAATACCGTGTGAGTTCAGAGATCAGGGATCTGGGGAGGGAAAAGCCGTGGTGGATGGGCAAGTCTTCCTACAGAAAACTGCAAACTGTACTTTCAATGCTGCCGCCCTGTCCCCCAATCTCCCCAACGGCGATCGCATTGACAGAGACACCCAGAGCCTGGGAGTGAAGTCACACAGGCCACCACGTGAGCACTTACAAGTCTCAGCTAGGCCAGGGTGGGTTTGACACCTCAGCCCTCTTCTTCCGGCCCCAGTTGCTATGTCCCTGCGTGTGACAGGAACGCGGGCATCTCAGCATGGGCCACCTGGGCACGGAGTACACGGCGTGATTTCCATTCCTGCGCACTCACTTCATTGTTCATCCACAAGTAGCGCTCACTGCTTACTTCCCTGCTACCCCCCACAGGACACCGGGGTGTGCCTGTGTCTTCCCTGAAGGGCAGGCCTCAATGCAGGACTGTTTGTGTCTTCTAGTGAGAGGCTGGAGTGACAAAGTGCTGTTGTTAAGATCCTTCCCATTGTGCGTTTTTCTTGAGTAAGGACATTTCTACAAAGCATCTGACTGAAACTGAGGCATCACAAGGCAAGTGCTTGTTCATATCTTTGAAGAGGAGAAATATTTACCAGAATAACTTCTCAATGCAGATGAGACAGATTTTTTTTTTTAGATGTGTGTGTAGCAGAGGGATGCAAATTACTCCAAGCTTCAAGTTAGTCAACAATCTTCTGGTTTAATTCTTTGGAGAAATGACACAAATTGTAGTTTAGGACTATGGAGCCATAGTTTGCCAGTTATGTTATTTGACTTATTCAATCCGTTCTTAGAGCTCTGTGACTGACATACATACTATTACCATTTGCTTTTTCTGGATAAGAAAATCGAAGCACAGAGGTGTTAAGGTCACCTGGCTAGTAGGTGGATGAGTTGGAATTCACACCAGGCAGTGTGGAGGGCATGATGTCATGGAAGGAAGATATTCTAGTGGGTTTTCCCTCTAATTCTGGAGAAAAGAGGGTCTATACATTGAAGAGGGTATTATTTCATACACACGCATAGCTTTTGTTCATATAGACATGTAATTTAACACTTTTATAAGTTCTAGCTACTGCAGCAAGAAGACATCATATAAGAATTCTACTTTCAAAGATAGACCTTGGATTCTAACAAGCTAGACACCTTATGAAAAAGAAAGGAATTGCTCTGCCTGCATTCCAGATACACTCCCCTCTTCTGCATCCGTCAAACCCACCAGGTAGTAGGATGAAAAGGCGTTTCTTGCTAGGGTTGGCGAAGGAGGCTCTCAGCCTTCATGGGGCAGAACATCAAAGCGAGGTCCCAAGAAGCCAAAAGGCTTTTTCCTGTTGGGTCCGTGGCAGAGTGGGACTCAAACCCGCAGCCCCGGAGTCCAGCTCCATGCTCGTTCCAGCCCCGGGTTAGAAGGTTGCGGGGGCACCCATTTGCTTCCCGGCAGGCTGACCTTTGTTCCCGCGGTGTTGGAGTCAGGGGGCTGCTTCCCGAGGTCGCTAAAACAGCAACCTCTCCTCCATCCCGCGTGGTCTCACTGTGCTTGGCGGGGCGGGGCCGGGCCGGGAGCTTTCCGTAGGTCGCGGCGGGCGGACGGCAGGGGGCGCTGTGCGCGGGCGGGGCCGGCCGCGCCTCCCGTGCCGGAGCCTCAGTGCGCGCTCCCCGGGCCGCGCGCCGGGCTGAGGGCGGGAGGGCGCAGAGGCGGCTGCCGCGCGGGCCGAGCTGGGAGCGCGAACGCGGGGAGCGCGGGCGGCGAGCGGCGGGCACCGGCACCCCGCGGCCGGCACCGGGCGGAGTCGTCGGAGCTGCGCGCGGCGGCCGAGCAGAAGCCCCGGCCGCGCGGGACCAGGTAGGTGACGCGCGCGTCCCCTTTGTGTTGGCATCGCCGCGGCGCCGGGAGGGCGGGAGAGGGCTCCGCGCAGCCGGCCTCGCGGCCGCGGCCGAGTCCGGTCCTGCACGTGGGGCGCGGCCGGCTGCGTGCTGGGGTGGGGACTCGCCGGCCGCACCGAGCACCCCCGCCGTGCCCCTGCCTCCGCTGCTGCCCGCGGCGTCCCGCTCTGAACGGCGCCCGCGTGCCCGGCGCCCTGGCCACCTTCCTACCTTGCGTCCCCGGGCGCCCGCCTCCAGCCCCGCGGGCGCTCCCGGCCAGTCCGGCGGGCGACTTGGCGCGCGGGGGCCTCTGTCGGAGGACCCGCCTGCAGGCCGGGGCTGGCGCTCGGGCCGCGACGAGGTCTTGGGAAGAACCAAGGCGCCCGGGCGGCGAGTCGGCGGGGAGGTCAGGGCTGGCTGGAGTCGGGGGCCCCGCGACCCCCGCCTCGCACGTGCCGGCGCGGTGACCGCGGCCGCTGCCCGCCTGCCCCGCCTGCCCCGCCGGGAGGGAGGCTGCCCCTGCGGAGGGTGCATCGCCGCCCAGCGCGGGGAAGGTGCTGCGTGTCCCACCCTCCCGCCCCCAGCAACCGCTCCCCAGCTCCCCTGAACCAGTCTTGGCTCCCGCTATTTGGTCGCCTGGGCAAGCCCGGAGACTTCCTGGTCTTGGGGAGAAGAGGCGACTTCTTTTGCCCTAATGATCTTCAAGGGCGGGTCTTGGGATGGTCGCTCCAAAGTTCCTGTCTGTCTCTGTCTTTTTTTAGTGAATTATAAAAGAATATCCATTGAACAATATCGCGTCCTTGCCTTGTGCGAGGTCAGAGGCTGAGCAACGACGAAGAGTCAGACGGACCCCAGGGAACTACCCCCAGTGGGTCCCTGCTGCCTTGCGGTGGGGGACAGGGGTCTGGCCCTACGCTGGAGGGTGACTGGACATCTCGCCTTTGGGAAGAAAGTGCTTTCCCAGCGTGGGGCCTGGGAGATGGAATAAGGACTTGTCCCAGTGCCCAGGGCTTGGGTGCGAGTTTAGCCCGGAAGATAAGCTGTGTTTATGAAGGAAAGGCCAGGGGGAAGGCGAGGTGGGGGAGATGCCTGTGGAGGCGGAGGTGGGGGGAGCCCCAGCAAGGGAGGGGAGGGAGAGGAGAGAGTCAGGGTGGCTTTGTGATGGAGGCGGTGTCTGAGTCAAAGCCTCCAGGTGGGGCGGGTCCAGGTTGACCTGAAGGAGCTGCCCCAGCACAGGCGTAGGGAGGACAAGGTGTGTGCCCTGGACTTCCCCAGCGGAATTAGCCCCAGTGGCTGCGCAGGAGACCAGGGACTTGTTTGTATTCTCCTCTCCAGTGCTGGGATTGGGGATCTGGTATTTTGCACTTTTCTGGAACCTTTTATATTTTTGTTTTTGTTAATTTTTAAAGAGCACAAAGGAAATATGCCTAGAGAAATCATGGGGATAAATCATGAAATCTTCGAATTCCGGGTCTAGACTTTGGGCTTGACCCTGCGGCATTGGGAGCCACGGATAGTTTTGGAGGAGGAGAATGAGTGGTCCGAGTCCTGCTTCAGAGTGATTGCTGCGGTGTTGAGGGGAGGGGAAGGCATGGCGCAGGGTGTGGGCTTCCACCTGTGTCACTTAGCAAAGAGTTGTAATTGGATAGAGGACCTCATGAGAAAATGCAAATAACCCAATTTTAATGGGCGGAAAAATGTCCAGACCCCGCGCAATTCGAGTGTTGCGTTTTGTGTTTACGGAGGCCCCGATTCTGTGTCCGTGTCTCTGGAAGGGGAACTAATGAAGGGCAGGCTCAAATGCCTGATTCCGGCACCCACAGGCGATGCAATGAGGGTTTTGAAAACTAGAAGAGCACCGTCAAATATATATTTTATAAAGGCTCCAGTGCCCTCGCTTTGCTAGTTCATAATCCCTGTATCCAAACTGTTACTCAGTACAGTACTTCTCTCTGGGATCTGTGGTTTGGGACTTTGCAAGGACCTCACACGCTGCTCAGCGGAAGCTGCTGAGGCTGGGAGGTGAACGTGCCGCTCGGCCCGTCCGTGGCAGCGCAGAGGCTCCGGGCCACGTTGCCTGGCACTGAGAAGTCTGTTTTTTCCACAGTTGGTTCATCATTCGGCACCACTGCCCTCTTTTGTTCAAATTCCTCCTCCCTCCTGGGAGCCTTTCCCTCTGCTGGTGGAGACCGGGAAGGAAGCCTGCCTGTGCAGCCTGAGAACCGCAGAGCCAGGCGGGTCAGCGCAGGTCTGCCAGCTTCACCCCTCCTTGTGACCCTGAGGACCTAGTAGCTAGGAGAGGAGGGCCAGCTAACCCAGGCCACACAGAGAGCTCTCCCACCCTGCCTGTGTCCCTTTTCCCCCCTGCACTTGATACGGAGGCTGGAGCTGCGGTGGTGACCCCGGGAGCTGGGTGGTCTGGAGCCCTCACACCCTTCCAGGGCAAGGAGCAAGGAATCCCCCACTTCCTGGGGTGTGGGAGCTTCCTGGCACCCAGGCGGCTGGGAATGGAAGGGAAGAGGAGGGTTCTTAGGAAGATGGGCTCTCTCCACATCACGCAGGGGAGCTTTCTACCTTTGAGATCCAAGACTGGAGTTGAAGGTGCCTTTCTTTCCTTTGAGTCTAGAGAAGTCATTTGAGGTTATCGTTCCTGGGACCAGGCTCCTTTCTCCTTCGTTTCTGTGCCACTGATACACATGAATACTTTTTCTTAATTAGATGGAGAAATTAAATCGATGCTACTGCTAACATACCTGCTAGGCAGCAGGGCTGCAGGACGGAGCTTGTACAACTTCCTGACCCAGCCATTTGACCTTGGGGTAATGTCTTAACCTCCTAGGATGGCCCCAGTTCCTTCAGGATAAAATTGAGGTGGGGCCTAAATATTTTCCAAGATCCAGTAATAAAAATACGCTCCCGGAAAATGGTATTTTCCAGGAGAATCAGTATTACAGGACTGCTCGCCAGATGCAACTATTCGTGAAGATTATTTGTAAGGAAAAAATATATATCTTAATTTGAGAAGAGAGCAGCTTTTCTCAAAGATGGCATGTTGAGAAATGAGGGTGGTTCATTGCTGATAAGAGTCTCAATCTTCCTTTATTCCCTGAATATTCTAAAGCCTGGATTGGAATGTGCTTCCTGGCTGTTCTGTAGGATTGGGCAAGTGCTTTCTCCAAGGAGCAGGCTTGCGAGCTGGATGTAGTGTTTTATAGAAAACTGGCACTGAGATGTGTGTCAGCCAGTATTTTATTGACTTGTTTGTGTTTGGCCCTGGAGATAGAGGAGACGGTAGTTAATATTCATTAAGCATTTGCCTGATCTTCAGGGCTTTGCGTGGATAATGGATGCAGTTCTCACACAGCCCCATAGTACAGGTATATGTGACTGTCCCCAGCTGACAGAGAAGGAGTGTGAAGCAGAGAGCAGTGATGTCCAAGGTCCAGGCGTGGTAAACGTTGAAGCCTGGCTTTGGACCCAGAGGCCTGCAGAGACTGATGGAGTCCATGACCTTGATGAGGCTCCATTCTGGGGTCAGGATGCTATGACATTAACAGATTATGTTAACACTGGGTTGGGCGATGCCGGAGGTGTCTGTGGGGCAGCAGGACCCATGGGACGGCACCTCATTCAGCCCAGGGAGGTGGGCTAAGGAGTTTGCTAAGGCGGATGACACAGGCCTGGCCCTTGAAGAGTGAGTCAGAGTTGGCCAGGCAAATTAGAGGGTCAAGACCACACTGGGGTCTGGGGTGGACAGGGATCTTGAGCCAGCACAGTGACTCTGAGCCCCCCTGGGCTGCTTTGCACTAGGGTGTTGGGGGGGCATGGTCTCTGAGAGCTGTTCAAACCAAGGTTCCTGGGTGTAACATAGTTGTTTTCGTTACTGGTATCTTCTGGAACTCCCATCAGTACATTTTCATTTTCATTTTCATCGTTTCATTTTGGTGGAGGAAAGAGAGTTCAGGGGAAGATAAGGGAGCCACCTGTAGCAACCATTGTTTTCACACTTCAGCTACATTATTCTCCTGTCTTTAGTGACCTGCAGAAGCCTGGAACCTGTGGGCTAGAAGTCGGCCCATGCGCAGGACGTGGCCACAGCACAGGTTGGTGACTTCTGCTCAAACAGCTCTGCAGGCAGAGGCCCAGCGAAGCAAGAGGGAAGGATTCCAGGTCCTGAAAGTGGCTGTTGACAGTCTTGCAGTGAGGGCGTTGACTGGACAGGTTGTGTCTGTGCTAGGAGTATGCACAGCTTTACAGTGTTGTGTTCCTAGGAACATTTTTTAGGCTTCCAAAGGCCCACTTTTCCAGCAGTCCTTGGACCAGGGCACATTTGGTGTTGGGTGGGTGGCATATTAAGGTCTCTGGAGAGAGAGGAACTGCGCAGAACCCGTCAAGCCAGAATGTCTCTCAGATGTCCACTGAACTCCTGCTCGCCGTGCAGACAGCTGGGCCCCGTCCTTGCGTAGCGCACCTCGGAATCCAGGAAGTGTTCCTGGCCAGTGCCCTGCTGGGCTGCAGGAATCCTCCCTCTCCACTCACCCTCCACCACCACGTGGTCTGCAGGCTCCCTGCGTCCCAGGACAGACCCTTGGGTTTCTGCACCGCTTCCTGGTCCCCCTGTTAGGCTTGTGGGTGGCGGGGAGCGTCCCCTTTCACAGAAACACGCAGATCTTCTGCGTTAGGGGGGCTCTTTTTCCTCAGGTTCAAACATTCACTTAAATGAGTATGTGCTGAGCTGCCATCACTGTGAGTACTTTTTAATTTGCCTGGGCTGCTGTGTTGGTTCCGCTGGTGTCTCTGGCGCTTTCTGGCTCAGACACCTGTGGCAACTCCCACTGCTGGAGTAACCTGCCTGCCCCTGGCTAGAGCGTTCAAGATTCCTCCTCACCTGGGGTTCCAGCCTGTCTTTCCAGGGCCGATCTCCAAACCGCCACCAACTTATGCCCTGGGACTCTGTCCCAGCCTCTCCACGTGACAGATTCCCAACTATCCTTGAAGGCTCAGCACAAGCGTTGCCTTTTTCTTTGAGGTGTGAGATCGCTGATGTGGGTGATAGCAGAGATCTGCTCATCTGATACTGGTATTTTACGATGAGAAAATGGAGCCACACAGAGCAAACGGGACAGAGTTAAAGACCCAGGGCCCAGGCCAGTCCGTCACACCTAGGCCCATGCATTCTCTTCCTTCCCTTCTGGGACAGAACTATTTTCTCTGCCACGTGCTTCCATAGCAACTTTTTTTCAGAACCTGTAATTGCATTTAAATCTCTGTAACCTAATTTTAGTGATTTATGTATCTGTCTTATTTCCTCTATTAAATTATAAGCTTTACAAAGGTAGGAACTTACACATTTTTGCATTCCCTCAGTGCATATCATGCTCTTCTGAATGAATTTTTGTTAAGTGATTGAATACGAGACAGGGAAACCCGGTTCAAGAGGGAAACTAGGAGCAGACCACGAGTGAGGAACTTTAAATTCTGTCCAGCAGCACGATCTGAGCGGGTCAGAGACACAGGTTCTCTCTGCGGAAGGTCGGGTCACAGAACAGTACACCGGGGAACCGTGAGAAGTCCCGTGGGAACGTTAGCCTGGGTTCAGAATGAGGTCGGTAGAACGCAGCCCACCGGCCTGGAATGCGGAGAGGGAGCCCCTGAGAATCCCGGCTGTGTAGACAACAGGGAAGCGAGTTCCAGCCTGCGATGGACTCGCTGCTGGGGGGGCAGGTGGGCTGAGGCATTTGTGATGGACGGGCCGCAGGAGACGCACCCTTGCCCTGTGATGTCTATAGTCCAGCTGCAGGAGACGCGTGAGGAGGGGCAGCGACAACCCGTGTCCGGGGAGGCCTGGTGAGGAAACGGCTGTGGCAGCGGGCAGGTGTGGGCAGACTTTGCAGAGGTGGGGCGCGTGGAGAAGAGGGCACTGGGAGCTGGTGCGGAAGGGGCACAGGCTCCGGCTGAGCAGCGTTTGCTCAGAGGGTGTTGGGGAAACTGGGCTGGTGGACGAACCCCCAGGACCAGCAGATGAAAGGGGGGCTCCATTGCCCTTACCAGGGGGGATCTTGCTAATGCAAGACTGGGAGGCTTTTGCCAAAGAAATGGCCAGACTTCCTGGAAAGAGTGTTTTGCAGATGAAGGCATGAGGGCCAGACACTCTTACGGCTCTTCTCGTGTGGGAGTTGGGGACACGCCCCTGCTGAGCATGCTGGGAAATGTGCGAGGGATGATTCGCAGCGTTCAGGGTGCTCTCTGCCTCTGCGGAGGCCGTTTTCGTGTGTTCTCCGTCGGCCTGTGTTGCCAATTGTACACTCACAGGGAGCCTTTGCCTTGGGAGGTTTGTAACTTGCAGAGACTCTGGGGCCTGGCTCTTTGTTGTGTGCTGAAGCACACCAAGAATCCGTGGTCCCATGGATTAATTTTTCGGACAGCACTGGTTGCCAGATTGCCCCATGATACCTCTTGATAGTGCATGCACTGGAGCGCTACAGTCTAGGGCAAAGGGATAGAGAAGCTTCCAGAAGACTTTCAGAGTTGGTGCCTCACGATCTGAAATTTGTTGCTAAAGAGTATGTATTTCCTCCTAATCCTTGGCAGGAGTAAGACAAACATAGTCCCTGGTGTGGATGGGACGGGTCTGGCTCTCTGCTCAGAGATCACAGTTGCTTTATGTCTCAACGAAGCGCTGGCCCTGGGCTGCTCATGGCGGCTGGCAGAGTGGAGGATGGGGCCAGATGTAGTGGGAAGAAGAAAAGCAAAAAGATATCTTTGTTTCTTCCCTTTTGCGACCCTGAGGAACTGCCTGTGTTTCCCTGTATGTTCTCCCTCTGCTCCCAGAACTGCTCCCGGCCATCTCGTTACTTCCGTCTTAGCATTATGCATTCGGGCAAAAGGGGCCACAGATGAGAGTAGGAAGTCCCATTTATCCAAGGACAAAAGCAGGCAGGAAACCAGAGTCTGATGTGAGCAAACCACAGGTAAAGGGCAGGTACAAGGTCTGGAATCCAGGTAGGAGCATCTCTCCCCAGTCTGCCTCTGTCTTCATGTGGCCATCGTCCCTCTGTGTCCTGTGCTGGGTCACTTCTCTTCTCGTAAGGACACTGGTCGTATTGGATTAAGGCCCCCTTGTCCATCTCATCTTCACTTGATTGCATCTGCAAAGACCACACTCACAGGTACTGAGGGTCAGGGGTTCAGCATGCCTTTTGGGGACACAGTTCAACCCATTATGCATATATATATATGCTTGGCCAGCAACAGAACACTTATTAACAAGGACTTAAGCAGGTTTCTGTTTCCTGGATAACAAGGCGCTGACGGTAGGTGGTCGCCAGCACTGGTGCTGCTGCCCCGAGATGTCACCGAGGGCCCAGGCTCTCCTCTTTCTGCTCCGCCATGCTGTGGGCTGTTATCCTGTGTCCTCACGCTGATTGTCCCTGGCCACTGCCACGGCTGCAGGCTTACGTGTGTGTTTAAGGGAGTGGGGTGGGGGTGGCATCAGCTGCATTTGGTCCTTTTTATCAGGAAGAAACAAGCTTTTCCAGAGGTCCCAGCTCAGGGAGGTGGCCTGCATGGCAGCTCCAGGAGTAAGAGAACGTGGGAAGGTGAGAGGCCGCCGAGCAGGGAGGAGGTCTCTGAGGAACAGACGAGATAAAACCCGTAAAACAGAACTGCCTTGTGCAGTGCTTGGCTGTGCTAAGCTTTGATAAACTGTCTTTCCCTCTCTTGTCTGCTCTTCCTAGAAAAGCAGGAACCCGTATGCGCGAGGTCCAGATAACACACATGTGGCCTAAATGTGGCTGGTGTCCTGCTAAGCACGCCTGTGCCTTCCATGCACAGGCACAGCGTGGGGAGCCCTCGGGGCAGGAGGTGGTGGTCCTGCCTCGTTCACCTCTGTGCACCCCTAGCAGCTGGCACAAGGCCTTCACCGAGTAGGTGCTCAGTAAATATCTACATCTTCTCCCTTGAAAGGCATTGAAGTTCAGAAACAACCACATTATAATATTCATTATAATATTCATGAATCTCCTACTATTCGTTTATGTGTTATTAGTATTACTTTCGTGCATTTGTCCACTCATCTGGCAAAGTCTCCTTGGTCCTGGAATTCACAGACACGTTGAGGACCGTGCGGCGAAGTGAGGACACGTCGCAGGGAAGGGATGGGGCGGAGGAGGCCTTCCGGGAACAAGGTAGGCGAAGAAGGTAGGGTACGGCGCCCTGTGGTCAGCAGGACGGGTTCGTCTCTTACTTAACCTTTTGGAGTTTTATCAATTCCAGTCTCACAGTAGTGAAAACAGCCAGTCTGAACACAGGAAGGCCTTTTCATCCTCCGATATTCCTACCCTTCATTTCTCCTGTTTGAGAAAGAGCTCAGCATTTAAGGTGCAGGGTTTTTCATATGCTGAGTAACTATTTGTGAAGCCCCCACTGTAGGCCAGGTCTGTGCCGTGAATGAGACTCAGAAGGACATGTTTTCAGTTCCTCCGGAAAGGAACGTGCAATTCCTGCCTGCAGATTGGCCGAGGGGAGCGTTTCTTATCTGCTAATGCTTTAATCGCTCCTGGGACTCTGCTTCCCCTCTGGTCCGCAGCTCTGCTTCCTTGACAGTGACCTTGTTTCTCTCTGTCCCCACGTGCAGTGGGTCCAGTTATTCTCCGGAAGGGCCAGCTCGACTGTGCCAGCCCAGGCAGCTGACTGGGGCCTTGAGCTGTGTCCCGTGGGCCTGGCAGATAAGGCTGTTTCGCCAGGACTTCTTCCCCGTGTGGCTGGAGCAAAGCCAACGCAGGCCGGTGGAGGGGACATGTGGGCCTGGGGCTGGGCTGTCCCCTTGGCAACCACTGGTACTGTGGGCCCTGGAGCCCTTGACCTGTGGCCACTCCCAAATGAGCTATTCTGTTAGTGGGTTTCCAGTGTGAAAAACAGAATGTACAGCATCCAGGAACAATTTTTATATGGATTACATGTTGAGGTCTACATCGCAGCTATATTGGGTTAAATAAAATATATTACTAAAATTAATTTCCCATGCTTTTTTTTTTAACATCGTTATGAAATAATTTAAAATTACATATGCAGCTCACATTGCACTGCCCTGAATGCAAGTGGTGCTGAACCGGAGGGACTCGGAGAAGTGTGTTTCTTTCCAGGTGAGCGAACTTTTGACCAGCTCTGCCCCTTCTAGAGGGCTTGCCCGCCCCGGAATCCGGGCTCCCAGCACTGACCGGACCCCACACCGGCGTCCCAGGCCTGATCTGCGCCATTTCACTCTTGCTAGACACTTCTGTTTTCATGTCTTGAGTCTAGTTGTGGATGCTCCGGACTCCTTCCCCACTCGGGGCGCCCCTTTTCTCTGCAGCCTGTGACATTCTGACTCAACCATTAACTGACTCGATCCATTCAGTATTAATTCAGATTCAAAAGTTTTTGGACTTTTTTTTAATATGTACAATGGAGGGTGTGGGTTAGATAAAGTTAACATTTTTCCTTAAAAAAAATTCCTTGACTGTTAGACTCTACCTTGTTGTTCATCATCTTCCATCAGGTTATTTACCACAGGTCCCCCAATTTTTCCCCCGGTTCCACCTGTCTCTCTCACAGCTGCCAGTGCGTTTGCCACTGGCGTTCTCTGGCCTTCTCGGGGCAAGACAAATGGCTCCCACTGAACCCTGTGTGTGTGTTGGATGCCCAGTGAGGACTGGTTGGGAGAAACCTCTCTCATACCTGTCTCTTCTTTGAAAATTCTCCGTCTGCACCCTGGACCACACCAGCACATCCAGAACCAAACTGTGGCCGGGGCCCCCCCCCCCCCCGCCCCCACCTCCGTCTATTCAGCTCCCTCACCCAGCTACCGCTGTCCTCCGCTGACTGCCCCCGTGCTGCGCAGGTGCTGGACACTGCTCGCCTCCCCCGTGCTCTCGCCTCCCGCGTGCTCTCGCCTCCCCCGTGCTCTCGCCTCCCCCGTGCTCTCGCCTCCCGCATGTTCTCGCCTCCTGCATGCTCACCTCACCTGCGTGCGCTCACCATCTGCATGCTCTCACCTCCTGCATGCTCTCACCTCCTCCATGTTCTGCTCTCCCCATGCTCTCGCCTCCCGCGTGCTCTCGCCTCCCGCATGTTCTCACCTCCCGCATGTTCTCGCCTCCCGCGTGCTCTCGCCTCCCCCCGTGCTCTCGCCTCCCGCATGTTCTCACCTCCCGCATGTTCTCACCTCCCGCATGCTCTCGCCTCCCGCATGCTCTCGCCTCCCGCATGCTCTCGCCTCCCCCATGCTCTCACCTCCCCCATGCTCTCACCTCCCGCATGCTTACCTCACCTGCATGCTGCTCACTTCCCACTTGTTCTCACCTCCTGCGTGCTCTCACCATCTGCATGCTCTCACCTCCCCCATGCTCTCAACTCCTGCACGCTCTCACCTTCTGCATGCTGCTCACCTCTTTGCTGACAACTCTGCATTTCTTATTTGTATCCTTGTTTTCAGAGTTGTCCCCAATTTTCTTCTGCATCTTTGAAACGTGTGGCTTTCGCCAGCTGCATTGCCTGCTGTCACCTGACACTCTGTGGCCCTGGGCTTCCCCGTGAACTCTCCCTGCCTCCCAGTACCTGCTTTTCCATGTTTCCCAGCCTGGCCTCAGCATTCCCAGATGCAGTGCCCTGCCTTCTCTGATGGTCAGAAACCGGCCCCTCCTCTTCCTACTGCTTCCAGGGGGCTCTGCATGGCCCCTTCAGGACTCATGGGCTCCCCTGAGCGTCCTGGCGTTTTGGAGATGACATGGAATGAAGTCAGCATGCTTTTACTCCCTGGACACAGTGGACATAGTGCCGATGGCCTGAGAGCTTTGCCAAGTAGAATATTTTTAAAGCCTGGAAACAAGGATTAGCTCCAAAATATTTTTTTTTTTTTTTAAAAACAGAGCTGTTTTTAACACGTATGTCACGTGATGTCAACAAAATTTAACTGTTATTGAGTCAACTGAAACTTAATGCATAGTTTGATAGAAATTATATTGAACCTGAGATGAGGTACTTTTTAAAGTTTGGCTTGAAGTAAGATGAAGGTGACACGTCCCTGAATGAAGCACCATCCCCGCCCCCTTCTTCCCAGCTCCTCTTGACGGTGAGATGAGGCTCAGAGTTTGACATTTATTTGGGTGAACACACCCAGCCAGGCTCCCAGAGCTAAGGAGCGTTTCTTACTCGTTTTGAGTTTCCCGCACAGGGCGAGGTGTGCTGCTCACCTCAGTGTGCTCAACTTTTCGCTGAACCCAATACCTTTTCTTTTAGTAAGGGACATTATGATCCCGCCTGAAGGTTTATATTTTCTTTTTACTGAAACACCACCATATGGTGGTTTTCAAAACCACGCATGTCTATAAACTGACCCCAGATGGCAAAAACCCTTAGCTGGGCTGCTAATAAAAATAATCTTGTTGAAGCTCACATAATAGTAGTTAGATTTTAGTTTAAATTATATTTGACTCTTTCCTTGTGTTGACTTATATATATTATCCACACCATACTGTTTATGTAGAAACCAGTCTAGTTACAATGTAACTACCATTATGTAATAATAAATTTCTTCAGAGATAAGATGAAGTTTTTCTTGTTAAGCATGAAATTATTGTTTAAAAATTTTTTTTTTCTCAGAGTAGCTAAAAGAAGCATTTTCTAATGTGATAAAGTGGACCCTGCTGCAGGAAGGAAGGAAATATAAATCACGTTGACTCAGCAGAAGGAGTGAATTTCTAGACCTAAACTGGGTGAAGGGATGGCTTAAGGATAAATGCTTTATTTCTGTTTGCAGTGGAGTTATTACTTTAGATGGTTGGACTTTGGAGACTCTGGCTCAAGGAAATGATACCAAATGGGGAAAAAAAAATAAATGCTTTGTGCATATATGTACCTCTTCATGTTTTTGTTTTCTTAAATGCTAGCCCCAAATGTGAAACATCTACATATGGTAAAGTAAATATCATGCTGTAATTAGATAAGATTTTTGGAGATTGTGGACATGGGAAAATGTTTCATATATTATTAAGTGAAAACAATTTTGAGGCAAAATTGTACAATGTGATGTACAAACATGGAAAATATGCTGAGGAAAGGATTCATAACTCAGAAGGATTGTGACCTTTTTTTGCTATTTTTGATTTTTTTATTGTGGTTGTATTTCATTTTTTAGTGAAATAAAATTATTTTAATTTTTTAAAATTAATTGTAAATTCTGCCATCCCCAACACACACACATTTTATTATTTCATATACAACTGTGTATATTTACAGACATATTTCAACAAATAGATTGACCCTGTGTCTCAAGTAGACGTTATGCTGCAGTCGGCTTGAATATAAATGAGTAGAAGACAAGGAAGAAATGCTCTGGTTGTTAATGCACCACGCAGAGCCGCGCAAACCTCAGCCCACCGTCCTAAAGGGTTGCCCATCACAGCTCACCTCACTCCACGCCCAGGCAGGTCTGGCTGGTGACAGTTAATGCCAGAACTGTGACAGTGGTCCGTGTGGCAGGTGCAGTCCGTGCTGGAGCCAATGCGGCAGGACCCTGGGGATGGAGCCCCCGCGCTGTGCTCAAGACTTCGGGCCCTGCTGGGCTTGCGCGAAGACCTTCCGCCTCTCAGTAAACATTCCTCTTTTATTCATCTATAAATTGAAGGTAGTACTAGGGTTACTTTGTGGGGCTCCTCGGAGGAGCAAATAAATCATGGCTATAAAAATTTAAAGGGAAATGTCGAAGGCCTGTTCAACAGCATAGATAACTCTTGGAGCTCCGCGGAGGGGAGGTGTGAGCCCCGGGACCCCTAAGGGCTGTGGGGAGTGCAGGTGCTGCCCGGGCACGCGAGTCCATCTTGCAGAAAACCTCAGTGGCTGAATTAAAAACTGTCCTTCTGCTCCACAAACACGGGAGGCATTAGAACCGCCTAATTATTTTCTCTCGATTTTTAGATAAAGCTAGAACAGCCTAAATGAAATAATGCCATAGTTCCTCCTTGCTCTAATTTTCTGTTTTGACTGTTGTTTTGTTTTAAATGTATATTGAAATACCAGTGACTCATATTTTTTCTAGAAGTATGCTGTTTCATCTCCAGATACGTGGGCATTTTCGAGGTATTTTTGTGTTACTGCTCTCTAGTTTAATTGCATTGTGTTGTGAGGGCATGCTTGGTATGATTTCTGTTTTTTATTTGTTTGTTTTACATTTAAGTTGTGTTTTGTGGCCTAGAATGTTCCATTTGAGCTAGAGGACTTGTGTATGCTGCTGCTGTTGGATGGAACTTTCTTGATCAAATAGATCAGGTTGGTCGTTAGTGCTGTTCAGTTCAAGTACGTTCTTATTGATTTTCTGCCTGCTGGGTTTGTCCATTCTGGGAGGGCTGTTGGGAAGATCCAGCTGTTAATAGTGGATTTGTCTGTTCTCCTTGCAGTTCTATCAGTTTTACCGCCTACATTTTGCTGCTCTTTTGTAGGGTGCTGCGTGTTCAGGGCGGATCTATCTCCTTGGAGGGTCGACTCCGTTATCGCTTCGCAATGTCTCCTTTTGTGCTGGATGAGTTCTTTGCTTTGAGCTCTGCTTTGTCTGAAATTAACATAACCAGTCCAGCTTTCTTTTGATTAGTGTTAGCGTGGTGTATCTTTTTCTATCCTTTACTTATAAACTGAATCTTCATATTTAAAGTGGATTTCTTATAGAAATACAACATTTAGTTGAGTTCTTGCTTTTTTTTCACTCTGAAAATCTTTGGTTTTTAACTGGTGTATGTAGACCATTCACATTTACACAAATTTTAAAATGGAGAATATTGCAATATTGCTATTTGGAGTTTTTTTTTCTCCCCCTTATTAGCCTATAAGTCTACCTTCCTCCTTTCCAGAGTTACATAGTTAAAGGATTTGCTTTCTAAGTTCTTTAAAGTGGGTGCGTGTTTCATCTCACTGTTCTAAAAAACTATTTTTTCCTGTGGCAATGCCTTTACCATAATAAGCTTCCGATTTTGTCCTAATTTGGTATCTGGTCAGGTGGATCAATTGGTTCCTTGTCAGCATCTTTAAGCCTAAGGATCAGTTTCATTTTCATGAGTTATTTCTGATTTCTTAGAATCAGGAATGAGGGTCGAATTAGCTGAATGCTAATAAGAGATCACAACAAGAGAATTTAAAAAAACTCATTTAATTAATTGATAACCAGTCAGCCAGTGAGCTTGTTCCATAGGTATAATTTGACAAATGTCTGCATTGCTGCAGAGCGTATTTTATTTTCCCCAGAGAAGACAGATGTGAGGTAACCGAGTGCAGGGCAGCTCTACAGGAACCCCTGTGTTCCCAGCGCACAGACATTAGCATACGATGCGTGTAAACAGAGGGGTGCTTTATGGAAGCTGGACAAGACCTCTATTCATGCTAAAGTCAAACTAGTCGCACATGTGAAAACCTCCACTTACAGTTGCTGCATAAGCATAACTGCACAGAGCTATACTGCATTTTGAAATGTTCTCCCGCAAGTTCAGCAGCAGGTAAAAAGCACCCCTATGCTTGGAGATGCGCAGACTGGGAAAAAGCGGAGGGAGTCCTCTGGCCTCCTTTTGTGTGCGTGTGTTTAAGGCACTGTAGGTAAGTGGAGGGGTCTCCCTTCCTGAGCAGTGTTTTGCAGTGATACCCTGTGGGCCCAGCGTCTGGAACGTCTGTTCGTTATGGAGAGGAGGGAGAGAGACAGGGAGGAGAAGGAAGAGCCTCCGTGAACTCTGATTTCTTTGTGGTTTTCAGAGCAGCCTCCACTTGGGATTTGCTTTAGCAAGACTGCAAAGCAAAGAAATTGGGCCTTTTTGTAAGAATTTCAATTCAGAGTTTGCAATATGTTCTACTTTAGTACATGTGATCTTTTGTGAGACAAAAGAAAAAATAATTATTTTCTCTCGGTGTATAGTATCTCATGGGTAAAATATACCCTATCGAAAATCTTTAGCCTCTAAAAATTTAAAATTATTAATGCAGAGTAAAAAAAAGTTCAAAAAGGAAGAAGACAAAGAATAAAATTCCCTTTAGACTAAAATGATTATCAACAGCTTATTTTGCATCGTTCTAGAAAAATTGTGTGTGCAACAGTGTAACTTAAATTTATGTTCACAAATGCGATCGTGTTATATGAATTGTACTGTGTCTTTTTATCTGCTGATGTATCTCATACATCTTTTCATACCAACACATGCGGCTTCAGCTTATTTTTCACTTGTATGACTGATGCAATATTATTTATTCAATTTGTCCTCTTATCAGTGGACGTTTAAGTCGCTTTCCACTGTTTGCACTTGCAAAGAATGCTACCAAGGTTTTTTTTTTTTTAGTATACACATGAAATAATTTTGCCAGTGTATCTCTAGAGTGTGTACTGAGGGCAGCCTATGTGGGTCAGCCTTATGTGGGTTTTATATTTTGATCTGTTTCCGAGGGTTATGCGTGGGCATTTTTCCAAAATGGCATCCACTGTTGTACTACTAAAAAGTTGAATTTCCTCTTTCACCGCATCCAACAGTATTGAGTTTTTATTCAACAGTATCGAGGTTTTTAAACATTGCTGATCTGATAGGTGGAATATGGTGTCTTTTTACTTCATGTCTTTAATGAAGAGTGGGATTCAGCATCTTTTCAAATGTTTATCAGCCGCTAAAGTTTCTCTTTCTGTGAGCTACCTGTTTCCATTTTTTGCCTGCTTTTTTATTGCTGTGTTTTCTACTGATTTACAAATTTTCCTTTGTAAATTAAAGGTATTAATTCTGCATTGCATGTAATGAGCGAAATTATTTTCAATTTTGTCATTCATTTTTTGCCTTGCTTAATGGTATTTTTTTCCACACAGAAATACATTTTATGTAGTTAGATCTTTATGATTTCTGTATTTTTTGAATTCAAAGGTCTTCCTCCCTTTTGGGTTGTAAACAACTCAGTCATATATATACATATATATATATATATATATGTGTGTGTGTGTGTGTATATATATATATGTATGTATATATATATCTTTTTTTTAGTAAAGGTGTAGTTTTACTGTTAGGCTTTGTTAGGAGACCAGCCTACTTTTTTCCCACCCGTGTGGCCATTTGTCCCAACACTATTTAGCGAATTACCCATCTTTCTCCAATTGTTTAAGACACTACCTGGAAGTATTTTGAGATGTCTGCAGAGAAGACACCGGTGGAGTCGAGGGTGGAACAGGCACTCTGCAGCTGGACTTGCTCAGGGTGCGCTCACAGCTGTCGGACTGGGGCAAAGATTTTAAACCGCTTCCTCCTTGGTAATGCGCAGCTCTTGCGCGGTGGCCGTGCTTTCGCCAGTGCTGCGCTCATCACGGCCGAGCTCAGTGAGTCACACAGGCCTTGCTCACGGAGAAACAAACCTTTGTCACGGTGGGGTGGATGCCATCCTTGCTTCTCATCGCCTCTCCTACACCATCGCTCCTCTGTCGTCGTCCCTCTTCCTTTTCGTCTGAGTCTTCTCCAGATGTACCTCCCCCCAACTCCGCCGCCATGTTCACTGGTGATTGTGGCAGCTAAAGCACTGTCCCGCTTCCTGTTACTACTTCATGTGTCAGGCCATTCCCGAACTGCGATCCCTCTCTGTCTTCCCTGATCTCCTCCTCCGTCTCCCGTGAACCACCCACTCCTGTGGTTAGACCCAGTGATTCTGAAATCCGGACATCGCACGTCCCCTTCTGTGACCCTCTGTCATCGCAGCTAACCTCCATCTGCACCTGCCCTTTACAAACGCTTCCGCCCCACTGGGACCTTCAGCCCTGCTTCCCTTGCCGTGGGCATTGCCATCCTGTGTTCTCACTCCTCTTCTTTCTGGAATGCTGTTCTGGTTTCACAGTCACCTGGCAAAAATCCACCTTTGGCTACATCCAGTTTCCTACCACTCTGCACCTGTTCCCGAGCAGCTCAGTGTGGCTGGAGCGAGACCCTCCACCTTGTGGCTCCCGCAGGCACAGCCCAGCAGTTCTACCGTGTCCCCTTGGCTTGTGGAAACTACTCTCTCTGGGGTATTCCCGCCGCCCCCGGGGCTCCTCCTGCCCTGTGGGAATCTCTGTGTCCAGGTGCTGGAGGGCCCACGGCCCCATCCTCAGTCCTCGTCTGTTCTCCTTCCCTTGGACAGCTGTGTCCAGGTGAGCTCATTTCATCTCCTGACTGTAACTGCACATCCTCCTGGTGGCTCCTCACTTGTGTCCCCAGACCACCCCCGAGCCGGTGCCTGTCCTCTGCATAGCTCTGCACACACGCAGACCTCCCATGCACTGACAGCTCTGTTCACACGACTGCTCAGGACAAGGACCTGGAAGCATCTTTGACTTTTCCCCCTCCCTTCTTCCCTCCCTTTCAGGGCTTTTGAATCAACCTTTAGAATCTCTTGGGTTTCAGCTTCTCACTCCTCTCACCCCGATTTCCTTAGGCCAAGCCACCATCGCCCCTCGTTGAGCGCGTTCCTTCTGTGTGTCCTCTCGGGTCCTGCTTCCCCAGTTCATTCAGGTCTCGCTCAACATATCACCTCTTCAGAGAGGCCTTAAAGACCACGCTAGGAAAGTAGCACCGCCTTCTTCGCCTGGTTTTATTTTATTATAGCTCTTATCGCTAACTGATGGTACATAGGTAATGCATATGTGTGTACACATATATGTGTGTGTATATTGCACATATGTGCACACATCCATACACACACACACACATATACTGAAATGACAAAGTTCTAGAGGTTTTGAGTGGTTGTCCCTAAGCTGTTGTTTTTTTTTTTTTTTTCTCCCAGTGATTCCAGCTGGTCTTAGTTTGGGGCATTTGTTTAACACGAAGTAATCTTATACATAACTCGCTAACATGGCCCTTTTCCATATTGATGTACATATGCTTGATAAAAAAAATAAATGAGTAAAATATTTTCTTTAATATATATTTTTGATTCAGGTTGGCTTTCTCAGTTATTCTAAATCGTTGAGTCATTTGTTCAGAATTTACAGTAGTGTATTTTCCTATAAAGGAGTGAATTAATTAAAACATATTGAAGCTGCCAGAGGAGCAGACTCTCAGGAAACAAGAAGCCGCATCCTGTGCCCGAGTGTATCCCATTTGCTTCAGTTACCATGAGGGTCCCGTGTGGTCCTGCGCAGTCTGACGTCCTGCAGAGCAGGAACCGCATCTTCTTCATCTTTGTATCACTCGGTCCTGGTGTCTCGGCGGGTGGTGGGGTGCAGGAAAAGGTTGAAGAATGGATGAATATTTGCTATAGGTGTTCTGCGCAAACATGCATTGCTAGTGTTCTGCAAAACCAGGCACTAAAAATACCAGGGTTTATTGGGACTGACCACGCGAAGCCTGTGTGGCGTTGTAGCCAGAGGACCTGGGCAAGCGTGCGGCGTGGCCGGACGGAGGACACACGACCAGCCAAAATGCTGCAGTGCTTCGTCTGTGCCCGTTTGCTGGTGCTGAGGCAGAGCAGGTGCAAGTTAGCTGTGTACCAGTGGGTTGCTGTCCGGGTGGGGACAGAGGCTTTGCAACCTGCCAACAGCTTGCAAGCCAGCACACCTGCATGGGCAGGGAGCTCTGCGGCCAGCCAGGCTCTCCTTATGAAGCTTTTTATAATGCAGCTCGAAAAGGTGCCTATTGCCAGTGCTCCAGCTAAGCAGAGAGCTTTTTTTCCTGCTGGAGGTTTTAATTCCATTTATGGATTCTTCTTACCTGGGGAAAATGGCAAAAACATGCAGTAACAGAGACTTATTATCTTTTGTTTGAAGAATTGGAATTTATTGCCAAGTAAAGGCAGAAGATAGATTTGCAACAGAGCGTATGCTGTTTCCTGGAATGTGTATCTTGATGCTGCTCAGGACCAAGGAGGAGCAGCTCTCTGTAGGCGAGAGGCTCACTCTGGGTCGGGCCGGGTCACGTTTGGAGGTCCGGTTAGAGCTCTCGCCTGGGGGACACGTTAGCATTGAAGACTATGGCCCTGAGCAGCCTGGTCACGAGTGCTGCAAGCAAATTCGCATGTTCAGGCTACACATGGGCAAGGCTTGCTATTTTAGTAAAGGAGCAGGAAGGAGGAAATACCCTTAAGAGCAATGTGAGGCTGTCCACCAGGATGTGTCTCCTGTCTGCTGCTCTCCGATGCTCTGCTTTGAAGACCTGGGTGGTGCAGCAGAGGCAGGGGGGGAAATAGAAGGGTGCGGTTGATTTTGTTCTTTGCTCGCTGGCCAGAAATGCCTAAGAATAAGCAGAGTTCAGATATTGGTGTTGCAGTCCTGATGAGCAAAAGCTATACTTGAGAAAAGAGAAAATCTGGAAATCCTCATATAATCTTGCCTTAGTCTTTTTAAATTTTTTTCCAGTTGATAAATTTCTTTCTTCCTTTTTAAATAATAGTTTCATTGAAATACAGTTCAGGTAGCCAGTTTGAAGTGTGCCGTTCAGTGGCCTTTACCCTGTTCTCAGAGTTCTGCAGCCTCTCCACTCTCCTTCCAGACCATTTTCTGTACCGTCTAAGTCTCTGCACCCGTCAGCACCCACTCCTCATTTCCCATGCTCCCAGCCTCTGGAAACAGTGATTTGCTTTCTGCCTCTGTGGATTTGCCTATTCCGAACCTTGCATGCGGGTTTCACACGATACATGGCCTTCTTCTGGCTCTGGCTCCCTTCACTCAGCACATCGTTTCCAGGATTCACCCACATCGTGCCATGGTCAGTACCACTTTCCTTATGGCCAGATGCATTGTGTGAACATCCCACATGTGTTTTACACATTCTCCAGTTGATGGAAATAGGGGTTGTTTCTACTTTAGGATATCATGAATAATGCTACTGTGAACACTGATGTGTAGGTTTTTGTGTGGGGATGGATTTGCATTTCTTTGGGATATATACCGAGGTGTGGAATCGGTGGGCCATGTGGCAACTCTATGTTCAACACTCGGAAGAACTGCCAGACCGTTTCCTAAGGCCTCCGAGTCACTTGACATTCCCACCACAGTGTGTGTAAGAGTTCACACTGCTTCACACTCTTGCCTATATTATCTGCCTTTTCATCCTAGCCATCCTGGTGGGTGTGAAGTAGAATCTCATTGTGGCTTCAATTTGTATTAGTTCAGTAAATATGTTGAGTATCTTTTCATGTGCTCACTGGCCCTTTGCATATCTTCTTTGTAGAAATGTCTATTCAAAGCCTTTGCCTATTTTTTATTTGGGTTGTCTTTTCATTATCAAGTATTCTTTGTATATTCTGAATACAAGGTCCTTATCAGATATATGATTTGCAAATATTTTCTCCATTTACATGGGTTACCTTTTTACTTCTTGATGGTGGTTTTTGACATACAATATTTTAACTTTGGTGGATTCAAATTTGTTTATTTTTTATTTTATTGTTTATGCTTTTGTTGCCACATCTAAGAAACCTTTGCCCCATTCTAAGATCACAAAGATTTACTCTCATGTTTTTTTCTAAGAGTTTTATGAGTTTAGCTCTTATATTTAAATTTATGATTCATTTGGAATAAATTTTCGTGAAGGGTTTAAAGTCTGTGTCTAGATTCAGTTTTACAGCACCATATGTTGAAAAAAACCATCATTTACCCACTGGAATGTCATGATACTCTTGTCAAAAATCAATTAAGCATAAATGTAGTGGTATAGTTTTGGACTGTCAATTCTGATCCATTAATCTGTATTTTCTTTCTTATGCCAGCATTACGCTATCTTGATTAGTGTAGTTTATAGTACATTTTGACATTAAATCTAACTCTTCCAACTTTGTTTTTCTTTTCAAGCTTCTTTTGGCTATTCAGAGTCTTTTGGATTTCGTTGTGAATTTTAGGATCAGCTTGTCAATTTTTGTAAAAAAGGCAGCTGAAATTTTAATAGAGATGGCATAAAATCTCTTAATTAATCTATCAATTTGGAAAGTATTACTGTCTTAACAATATTGTTTTCCAATCCGTGAGTACAGGATGTCTTTCTATGTATTTTAGGTCTTCTTCTTTAATTTCTTTTAATGATGTGTTTTGGTAGTTTTCAATGTACAAATCTCGTATATCTTTTGTTAAATTTATTTCTGAATATTTTATTCTTTTTGTTGCTATTCTAAAGTGTGTCTCTTGTAATGGCATCTAGTTGTTATTCATTCTTCCAATTTCTGCCCTTTGGAGTGTTTGAACCGTTTAATGTAATCACTGATAAAGTTGATTTTATCTCTGCCATTTTGCTATTTGTATTCTATGATCTTGTGTCTTTTGTGTTTCTCTGTTCTCCCATTTTGCCTAAAAGATAGCTTCATTATACCATTTTAATTCCATTTTTGTTTATTATACATTTTTGAGTTCTTATTTTCCTTGTTGCCCCTGGGGATCAAGCCTTTCTGTAGACCTCTCCCTGTAGGAGACTCACTGGGCAAAGCTGCATGGCTGTGATTGGGACAGGCGGGGACAGAATAGGAGACCAGGGACAGTTTGTTATCCTAAAATTGCCTGTGTTGATGATTTATCTGTTCAGTTCTTGGAGGATTTTTACATAGTAAACCTAAGCCCCTTCTCCACTGAACTGTTATGCTTTACAGATGTTTGACTGGGTGAAATTTCTAGTAATTCTGTCAGTGGTCTTCCCTTCAGGCCCAAGGCCAGTGCTGGGGTGAGGCTGGAGAGCTTGGCCTTGTGCCCTGCTCCTTCCACCCTGCCCTCTGACCGCCCTGCCCTTCTCTCGTTCCCAGGTAACCAGCACCCTGCTCACCTGACATGCCTCCAGGTGCCCCAGGACTGCAGGGAGCCCTGGTGCCAGAGACCTTCTCCCATTCCTCCCTGCGCCGCTGGACATGAGGGAGGAGCCAGCTGAGTGCACATAAGCGCCACAGGACGCCAGACTTGGCCAGAAGATAGTTCTTCTCCTGCCCTCTGACTTCTCAGAGGTAACTTTGAATTTGGAAAATGAAGGCTTGAAAACCTTAATGTATCTCTTCTTCGTGGACTCTCAGACCACTGTTTGGCCTGCCTGGATGGATTTTTCTATACCTCTTAAGCCATACCTTTTAGGCAGTTGCCTAGTGGTTTCTCCTGAATGAATTTTAAAGATAATCGTCAGCACATTATGTTAAACTATTTTAGTCATTTATGCTTTACAGAGATTTCCATGATTCTTTATTTACTGCTTATAACAATCTTGTGAGTCTCATGTTTTAGGTCAGAGTGATACACCCAGATGCTCCCTGACTCATTAGTTCATCGAGAATGTAGGCACCGAGCTCCCGGGCTGTGCCGGGATTTGCTCTAACGCAGGACACAGAGAACGCAGCAGCGCCGGTGCCTGCTCTCCCGGGATGCTGTGCTAGTGGGGTTGCGTGTGGACGATGAGGCGCGGACAGGCACAGAGGGACCGACAGCGTACAGTTGACAGTGCGAAGAAGTAAATTATATGCTATCTGAGCAGGCACAAATGTTGTGGAGAAAAGAAAAAGTAGACCAAGTTTAGTGGGTAGGACAGGTTTCAGTGTCCAGTGGAGTGGTCAGAGAGGTCTCATTGGAAAGGTGACATTTGAACATGGACCCGAAGGTGTTGCAGGAACTAGCCGTTTAGCATCCGTGCAGGAGCGTTTTGGAGGGCAAGGACAGTGAGCACAGAGGCCCTTGGCCAGAGCGTGGCAGAGTGGCTGGCAGGGAGCCAGCAGGAGCGGTGAGCTGCGTGGGCCGGCGAAGGTTACAGGGCCTGGCTCTGGCTGGCACTGCAGGCTGTTGGGGGATTCTGGGTTCATGGTGGGAAATCAGTGCGGGGTTTAAGCAGAGGAGAGACAGGGTCTGCATTCCATTTTAATAGGATCCCTCCGGCCTCTGTGTTGGGAACATGCTGTAGAGTGGAGGACAAGGGTCGAGTCCAGGGGACATCTCAGAGGCCATTAGAGAAGCCCATCGTAGTAACCCAGATGAGAGACCATGGTGTCATGCTCTGCTGGTGGCAGTGGAGTGGTGAGAAGTGGCCGAGTTTTGGGTGTAGTTTTAAGAGGGAGCCCCGCAGATGTCCTGGCAGAGTGCACGTGCAGTGTGAGAAAAAGGGGCAGTCTGTATGTACTGCTGCCAGGGACTCTAGTTTGAGTGACTAGATGGTGTTGTCGGCAACTGAGAGGGAGGCGGCTGCAGCTGGAGAAGGTTTGGGCACAAAAAGAGATTAGAAGTTCAGTTTGAACGTGTGAAATTTGAGATTATGAGACACCCGAATGAAGATGCTGGGCGGGCAGTTTGGCCCAGTCCGATGGTTTCTGAGGGCCGTCTGCACTGGATATGTCAGGGGAGCCTTTGTGGTTGGTATTTGATGGAATAGGCTCAGATGAGATCCCCCGTGAGAGAGGAGAAGTTTTGGGGATTGGACCTGGGCCTTCCAGCATCATGGGGGACAGGAGAAGAGCGCAGGCTAGTGAGGGGGGCTAAGAGGGAGCAACCAGAGAGGCAGGGGGAACCAGGCATGGCATCTGGGGACCGATGCGAGATCATTTCAGAAAGGAGGGAGTGAAGGGCTGGCCCAGGGCTCGAGGCCTGGGTCTCTGGTGGGCCCTGGTCTGAAGGCTGCGATGGCACAAACTGGCTTGGGAAGGTTACGGGGGAGGGATTGGAGACAGATTGTCCACGACTGTTCTGAGGAGCTTTGCTGCAGAAAGGAACACAATATGGGGTGGTGTCTGGTGGGGCAAGGAGGGGTGTGTGTGGTGGGAAGCTTTAGCAGCGTGTTCATACGTCGATGGGAGTGACCCAGTGGAGAGGGGACTGTTTATTGATGCTGTAGGACAGAGGGTTGCTGAAAGCCTTTGAGTAGGGGAGGGACGGATCTGTGGGCAGTGGACGTCTGTCCTGGCTTTAGGAGACGCACAGATAGTTACCAGGGGGAGTGGACCCAGTGACAGATAGGGGGGTGGAGCTTGGAGGAGGGAGCTCTGCAGTTCTCTTCTGATTGTTTATCTTTCCTCTGTGAAATGGGACAGTCAGCAGCTGAGGTGATGTGGAGGAGGGCGGGTAAGTTTGCAGAGACCAGGAGGTGGCAGAAAGGCCTCTAGGAGGGGGCGCAGAGTGGTCGCCTGGGGGCGGAGAGAGCAAACTGGCATCTGTGGCCACGGACTGAAAGCATCCACTCTGAGTGGCTGCCTGCTTCCCAGACAGCCGAGCTGGGAGTTGGTGCACGTGTTGTGTCAAGAACCGAATGGCGTTCGATTGCTTGGCCAAACAGAGGGACGGAGGGAGGGAGTAGCCACCGTTGGCATGTGTGCAGGAGAAAGATGGTCGCAGAGGGGGTGACGCAGGGGAGTGAGGGGAGAGAACGAGGGGCGATGTGTGATGGGAGACACAGGAAGGGGTTGCGCTGTGGGGCCAGAGCGCTGGAGAAAGGGCTGGAGCAGTGCCGCATGGTCGGAGGTGGTGCGAGGAACTGGGAATCGGGGCATTTGCGGGATCCCTGAGTTCCAGTCATCCTCCGCAAACCCTGGCTCCTCAGTCACCCGGCCTCGCTGTCGTGGTCTGACTTCAGAAGGGCCGGCTGGAGAAACCTTGCTGGCCGCCCACTCCGTACGCAGCTTTACCTGATGTCCTGTTGGTGACACGGGGAATGTGCTGCTCACGTGTCAGGGGTTCATGTCCTGGCCGGGTCCCCGTGGCCCGGTGGCAGCCGTGTGAAAGTTGACATTGAAGTTGCCCTCCCACTTCCTCTTTGATTCCTTGGAAAATAACTGGATTCTGACCTTTTTTTTTTTTTTTTTAACTTTAACTTCAAAATTTTGGGAGTATTGCACCTTTCTTTGCAATGCACTTCTTGGTCGAGATACGTAGCGTCCCCCCCAGTGTGCGGGAAAGCACTGAAGCCCTGGAGGAAACACTTCAAGGCCAAGTGGAATTTTACATCCTTCGCCGCTCGGCCCCCACCCGCCTCCCAGGACACTGTGTTTGGGAATCTGCCTCAGACAAATTCTAGAACTGTGAAATGGCACCATACTCACAAAAGATTCATGGCAAAGAGGACAAAATATCAGAAAATGACATTGCAGCACAAGCAAAGATATTTTTAAATGTTTAGGATTTATAAAGCGAAATGGTTTTCGTGGACTATAACCCACCCTCAGTTCACTCTTCTGTGATTGAAGTAGCTAAATCTGAAACATAGGTTTTTGTTCTGTTTTGTTTTGTTTGTTTCCTAAGTGGAGAATATGATTGGTTTTCTGAAAAAAAAGAAATCTTTGGTTAAGAAATCTTGACTCGGCCTTGGCCGTCACTCAGCCTTGGGACTCGCCGCGTATCGAGAGCCGCAGCTGTTTACTACCCGCTCATTGCTGGTCTGCTTTTGGCTCGCTGGCCTTCAGGGTAAAGGTCATTTTGAAATAGGAACTAGGAACGAAAATATCAGTACCCTGCTCTAGTTCTCCGTGGTTGCTGACGTGGAGAATTGAGCAATATTTTTAGAAATGGAAACCGTTAGAGATGCTGTTCTGAGATGCGGCGGCTGGCGGCATTGTTAAAATCGATCACAACCACCACATTTTCCATGTTTAGCTCAGTTATAGTTTTTTGTTGTTTGTTTATTTTTGTTTTTGGAGTGTTTTGGTCCATTTCATATGTGTGCTGTGCCCTGGGCTGTGACAGTCTGCTGCTGGATCAGCCTTCTCTAAAGCCTGCCTGGGGTGGACAGGGACCGAGCTGGAGGGGGAGGGATGACTCCAGGTAAAGGAACAGATGGTACCTGTTGCCGATGATGTATGGATTTCTCCAGAAAAATCGAGCAGATGTTAACCAGCATCCATTATATGCAGGCCTTCGCATGCTGAAGGCCCTGAGGGTAAATGAGGAGACACAGGCTTCCGTTTGCAAAAATAGGGTTTTCTTTGAGTGATGTTAACAAGCTGAGGATGCGGACTCCAGTGCCCGAGACTTGAGCACAGGCCGAAGTAACACTAAGGCGGTGAGCAAGGGATGCTGAGTGTTAGAATTCCCACAACCAAGGCGTTGTGAGCCTGCCGTGGGGAGAGGAGAGGTGCGGAGAGGGAGCCCCGGACAGCAGCACTGGGGGGCCCTGGGGGCTGAGGAGGTGGGATCGCCCTCTGGGCGGGGAGAGCCCTGACAGCTTGTGGGGGGGAGAGAATGGACTAGGAACCAAGGGCTCTGGACGGGCGTCCTGGGTGGGCGCTACAGTGCTTCCAGGACAAGACTGAAGGTGGCGAGAACACGCAGTAGGAAAAGTGGCTCGTGGGGCTTAGCAAAAACTAATGCGGTTTTTTTCCTGATTTTAAAAACATAGTTTCTGTTTTGGTGACTCCCACAAGCCTAATGACAGAGCTTCGTAGACACATACAATACACATTTACCAAAAAAATGCCATGCCTCCTCCCGTGCTTATAGCATCATAAATAACTTCTAATTTTAGCTCCACTTAACAGTGCTTTATTAGCTATTAATGAGAAAACCATTAGTATCTTGCCCTTATAATCTGTTATAAAATGGGTAACATAATTTAATACCTCATCTCACTTTACTCCTCACCTTACTGAATTTAATAGTCTATTTTATAAGTTGTGTTCCATAATCTATTTCTCAGTGTTTTAAAACTGTTTTCCTCTCTCTAAATATATAGAATATAAATAAATATAATACATATAAATGTATATGAGAATATATGTAATAAATATAAAAATATTTATTTGCATTTAAAAATACTCTGAAACCTTTTCTGATAGAATGTAGGTCTGACTGGCTGATTGGTTTGACAGTGAGAACCTTCCTTGTCTCTTCATGTGTTAGAATGAGCTAAATATGCAAATAATATTGACAAACATGCAATTAAAGCATTTGTTATAATACAATCATGTATAAAGTTTTTTTCAAACTTTTTCTAAGTATGTTGGCTTAAACAAGGTGCCTTTTTAAGAGAAAAAATAATGAGTACAATTAAGTTATTTATAAAGTCTTTGCACAGTCTTTTGATATATTTCCCAGAAATTAGGTCCTAAATGACTAATGTCCTGGTTTTACATCCTTGTGCAGATCTGGTTCCCAAAGATTTTTTTTGTGGGAAAATCTGCTGATTAAGCTGTCAGCTGATCACTAAAGTTGGTTTTTATTTTAGTACCGTGTGATTTTTGGCATATGTAAAACAAGTTCAAAGACTTGAGTTTCATTTTCACAATACATTGTCTGATCCCATCTATGTATTTATGTAAACCAAGATACTAAAGTTATTATAGCTATAAAAATGAAAAATTGGAAAAAAATTGAACATTATTATAAATCTAAGCAATATTTATCTGTGAACACACAAAATTCAGTAGAAAAAAACTCCACATCATTCTATATTTAATAAAGTTTTATTTTTTAGACCTAAGAGGTATACATTAATTTATCATATTTATGCTGTTCTTATTAATTGTATAATAAAATAATTACAATTAGATTTAATACTCAGAATCTTATGGTAACAAGCTGTTTCAAAAATTAAGAAAATATTTTCCTTAAGTTTTAAAATCAATAAAATACTTCTAACAATAAACTATAGACAAAGAATCAAAGATAGGTTAGGAGAATCAGAATGGTAGTATAGTTTCAGAGAGTGTAAAGGAATGTTATAACATTTCTGCCAGAGGAAAAAAAAATTTCCTACATACTTTAAAAATTAGAGATACGCCAAAAACTAAATCTTTTTCAACTGTTGCTGACTTATTTTTTAAAAAGCAGTATGTCAGAAGTTACATCTTTTTCAGCTGTTTGAAATTCTTAGAAAATGTTTTGATGGCAACAGAGGAATGTGTAAAGGGCCTGTGTAGTTTTTAAAAATGATTTTAGGCTGTATTCAGGCCAAAGGAAAAAAAAGAGGAAAGTCTCGACTTCATGCCACACGGAGGGGGCGAGAGGCTCTGTGGGGTGGCGGGGAGAGGTGGACGTTGAGAGCCAGAGATGGCGCAAGACCATCGCAGCCCCTTCCTGCCCAGGTGATGGGGGAAACTGCTTACTGTGGGAGCCTGGATTTCTTCCTGGTGCGGTGGAATGGCATGTTCTTAGTGAGAACCACACGTCTTGGAGGATGGGGAAGGTTTTCAAGAGGTGTAAACGGCACTCAGATATCAGTACTCAAATACTAGCTGCGAGCTGTGGACTAAAAGCAAATGAAATGATCACTGCAGCCCCATCTCAGGCCCCGAGGTGGAAGCCTGGTGCAGCCCTGCCAGACCCTGGAGCCACAGAAGATGCAAACAGGATGCCAGGGAGCTGGGCTGTTCACAGCTGCAAGGAGGGCTAGGTGTTTAGATGGGTGTACACATTTCGTTCTCTGAAGGGGAATGTTCTGATCCCAGCAGAGGGCTGTAGCACTTTGGGGGTTCTGGATCTGGTTAAGGGATGTCTTCCAGCACAGCAGAGAGAAGGGACAGCATGAGAGGACTGTGGTTTGATTCTCAGGCTCCTGGAGCCATGCAAGTTTGGACCCTGTCCAAAGGTCTAGGGAGACACGAGACAACTCACAGTTGCTGCTAACGGCTATCAGTTGTGTATCACTTTGACCTTCATAAATGGACTTCCGCTTGCGCTGTTATTTATCAGTTCTCACAGTGCCCCTGGGAGTTACGGTGCGCCACATCGTCCAGCTGAGAAAGCTAAGACTGGGAGAGGCTTGCTCAGTGCAGCTGGTCATCAGCGGCGGGGGACGAGCCCGTGATGCCCAGCTTCCAAATCTCGTATCACCCTTCTGCTGGATAGAAGTTTCAGAGGGACTCTGTGGAGGCGACTCTTAGCACCAGGAAAGCAGGGAGGGTTAGGAAAGCTTGGAAAATATCTGGATTCAGAATGGAAGTGATTTAGGACTGCAAGACCCTGCAGGATCAGGTGATCATGGATGTGGTGTGAGGGGAGTGGGGACTTCCCTGGATGCTGGTGTTTTGCAGGAGCCCCCTTAAGGGCTATCAGCTAGTGTTTTATGTGCTTCAGAAGAGATCGTGAGTCCAAACAGTGACTGCCCATCTGTGGGAGGGGACACATACTGACGTCAGATGACTTATTTTGCACGGTTTGAGAACATCACTGTTAAGCCCGTTAGGGAGAGAGGTGAGTGTGGGCAGAGCAGAGGCACCAGCGGGCTCTGGAGTGTCCATCCCTGGCAGTGTGGGCCAGGCACGGTGACCACACGGTGATTTCGCGTTCCGTTCTCTTCGCCCAGTTCAGTTTGAACACTGTGGTGCAGGCTGAAGTCAAACCCCAGGGAGTGTAATATTGTCAGCAACACCTCCCAGAAAGAAAGTCAAATGCAATTTGAGATTTCGCAAACTCAGAGTGAACAGCCTGCCGTGTTAAAGTTTTCTTCACTGTGTAAGTGAACCGAATGTGAAGACTGACTAGAAACAGGAGGTTTTGTAACTAAACTGTTCCAGGGTGGGGGAGTAAAATCACATGTCAGAATCTGAAGAAATGGGAGGTCAGTCTGGGGAAGGCATTTCACAGTACTTTGTATTTATTTATTTAGGACATCAGGGAACTCCAAGTAGAACAGAGTAAATTCAAGTACCTGGGCTGAGGAAGGTTCTTCCCTAGGGCAGGAATGGAAGGATGTCTTCTGTATTAAAAGGATCGTAACATTTGTGGACTTAAAGAGCTGACATTGGAGGTGGGTCTGGGCTCTTCAGCGGAGAGCTGTGCTTCTGGCCAAGGGGAAGGCTGGGGGAGGGGGATGTGGAATTTGTCCAGGAAGCTCCATCCCAGAGTCCTGAACTCAGCCAGACCAGCCAGGTTTTCTTTAAATTCGTCGATGATGAATCAACGTTGGATTTTCTGAATCCATTCAGGATCCGTCTTTGTTCTGAATCTTAACTTTTGTATTCGAGTTCCAAAAGTTTACCGATTAATTGCTTAAGTAAGTAATGATGGATACTTTATTTTTAAAATAAGTACATACAGTAAAATCATTAAAATAAAGCTTCAGAGAGGACATTAACGAAAAAATTTAAATTCTCCGCCTTTTTTTCCTCCCCAGAGAAGACCACTATTATTATTATTGTTATCATTTTTTTTTTTTGTTTTACCCATGTAGAAAAATTAAGGACACATAAAAAGATACCCACTTTTTAATCTAAACAGAATTAAGGCTTAGTGCTATTCTGAGCTGTGCAATTAGGGAACTGTATCCAGTAGGATTTGATACCTGGGAAACTTCATGTATGTAATTATGATTAGTGAATATCCATGAACCTGTCTTCCAGATAGAAGTGCTGCCGCAAAGGCAATGTAAGTGCTCCTCCTGTATCCCTGCTCTGATATCCCTCCTTCCCCTGAACCACCCACTAATCTTCCTGTGCTGTTTCGGGCAGTCTGTGTTGCTAAACTGTGTATCCTTTTCCTCATTAACACTGATGTTGTGCTATAAGTAGACTTGTTCACTCGATGTTCCCTTTCTAAGATTTAACCACATTGTTCCACGTAGCTGTATTTATTCAATTCACTATTATATAATATTTTAAAATGTTCACTTCGAGTTCTTCATGCACTCTCCTGTCACTGGATGTTTGGGTTATTTTCAATCTTTACTGTTACAAAAAATTCTACTGTTTCTATTCTTGGTACCTAAATACCTAGTACATAAGTGCAATTTTCTCTTGATTATGTACTTAGGAAGAGCATTTGGGTCTCAAAAGAAGCTAATTAATGATCAAATATACAATAAAATGTTATAGTGATTTCAAAACTGGGATTCGACCAATTCACATTGTTAGCAGCAGTGAATAAAAGTTTCCTTTAAAATTCATGCCTTACTTAACCCAACACTTGGCATTGTTAGGCTTCTTAATTTTTGCCAGATTAGTAGTGTGAGTTTAACATACCAATATTGTTGAGCTTCTTTTTACTTGTTTCATCACCAACAGTTTTGTCTATTGTAAAATGACCATTCCTGTGTTCAGTCTAGTTTTCCATTGGATCATGTTTTTTTCTCATTGACTTTAAGCATTTTTCATATATTATGAAGAATATTATTATTAGTTTCATGTGTTAAAAATATTACCTCCCAGTGTATGCCATAATTTTCACTATCTGTAAGGTGTCTTTTTGATGACTAGAAGTTCTTGATTTTAACATACTGAATATGTCGTTCTCGCCCCTGTAGAGTGAGGGCCTTTTATTTAAGACATTCTTCTGTATCCTGAGGTCATCAGTGGTTCTCTTATATTTTCTCTTAATAGTTTTAAAATTATTTAGAATTAATTTTTCTGTATGATGTAGGAATCTGACGTGATTTTTATCCATAAGGAAAAATAACACCTGGTGCCGTTTATCGAATAGTCTTTTTCCCCACTGATCTGAAATACGCACTCCGCCATGCGCGCGTTTCAGCACATCACGGGGTTTCCTGCCCCTTTGTTCATCCGTTGGTCACTCTGCACACGTCTGGTCAGTGCAGCATCCTCTTCACCGCTGCAGCTCTCTAGTAAGTCTTGACACTTGGTGCCCTCACCTTTTCCTTCTTATTCAGTGAAGTTTGGGTCTTCCCCAGCTATAGAAATTTTAGAGTTAGCTGATGAACAGCAGCAGTAGCAATAACAGCAGCAGCGAACCCCTGTTGAGAATTTGCTTGGATTGCGTTAGATCTGCCGGTCAGTGTAGAAAGAATCGACATTTTCTATGATCGTGAGTTTTCTCAGCCATGAACGTTGTATCACTATCTGTATGTTTATGTTATCTTAAATGCTTTTCTGTCAAAGTGTTATACTTTTCTCTAGATAGGTCCTACTCATCTTTTGTAGAATTTATTCCTAGTTCCTTAGTTTTTTGATGTCTTTGTAATGGTATCTTTGCTGGAGTGTCCGAATGTAATTGGCTTTTGTATATTGATCTTTCGTCCAGTTACTCCACTAAACCTTTGATATTCCTAATATTTCATCTATAGATCCTCATACAAATTAAAAGTCATTTGTGAATAATGAAAGTATTGTTCATTAATTTTCAATTCCTGTACTGTTTCTTTCTCTTGTTTTCCTTTTTGTGTTAGGGCTTGTGGTACAATGTTGAATTGAAGCAATGGAAGATATTCTTTTCTCGTGCTTGATTTTTATAGGAAATGTTCTAATTTAATTAGGAATGATGTTTGCTGTCACATTTTTCTAAATGTCCTTTATTGGATTAAGGGGATTACCTTGTGTTTCTAATTTGCAGAGTTGTTTTTTGTTTTTAATCATAAATGTATGTTGAATTTTATCAAAGACTTGTTTTGCATCTATTAGGAGGACCATTTGGTTCCCACTGTTTTTCTGTTGTATTACACTTATAGCATGTTCCAATGTTAAGCTCTCTTACACTCCTTGGACAAATCTAGCTTGTTTAAATACATGTCTGATACACATCTGGATTCTATTTGCTCATATTTTGTTTTAAATTTTTGCTTCTTTACTCATGAGTTTAGCCTATATTTTTCCTTTTCTTTAATTGTTTTTGTCTGATTTAAGAAGGAGGATTTTTGGTTTTTCTTTTATTTTTCTTTCTTTTGTTTAATTCTCCTGAAGACTTCATGTATGATTTGTGTTATCTACTCTTGAAATTTTGGTAATACTTAACTGAAAATAAGACATAGTGATTTCATTGTAAGAAGATTTCTATTCAATTTTTTAAAAGGCTTATAAAATTATTTACACTCCCATTTCTTCTTGACTCAGTTTTCTTAAGTTATATTTTTCTGGACATATATACATAGTTCCCTACTTTTCAAGTTAATTAGAATAAAAATTATTCATAAAGTGTTAAATCTCTTGTATTTTTTTTATTGCAAATACAATTTAGACTATATCTCCTTTTTCTTCTTCAATCAACCTGTTAGAGATTGTATGTTTTATTTTTATTTTCAAAGAAGAATACTTTTGACTTTGTTGACCCTCTCTGTTATAACTTTATTTTGTGTTTTATTTATTCTTGTTTCTATCTGTAAATGGATCTTTCCTTTTACTCTCTTTCATGTAGTCTGCAGTTGCTTTTCTAACTTCTTCAGCTAGAAACCACTCAAAAATTTTAGACCTCTTTTTAAAATATAATCGTTTAAGATTGTGAATTTCCCTCTCAGGACTGCTTTAACAGCATCTCATAGGTTTTGTTAAATAATATTCTCATTAATGTTTAGTTCTACATATTTTTTTAACTGCCTGCTCCTATTTACTTTTCAGGGTCCTCAAATATAATAGCCGCCCCATGCATTCTGCCTTGGCTTTGCAGCACAGTTCGGTGGGAGAGACAGGGTGGAGTGAATGTGCTCCATCTTACTTGGAACCAGAGTAGTTCTACTGATGTTTAAAGTTCCCTGTTTTCTTCTGTAACCCATGAGTTACTGATAAGTCTTTCAGAATTTTCAAACGTGGAGAATCTTTTCATTATCAAACTGTCTTAATTGCATTGAGATCAGAATGCGTTGTGTATATGGAACCAGTTATTTGAAGTTTGCAGAATTATTCTTTATGTCCTAGTATGGTGTCAGTTTTTGTAAATGTTCTATGTATTTTTGAGAAGATTGTAATTTCTAAGTTTACTGACTGTGAGTTTTACATGTGTCTATTAAATCAAAATTGTTTATACTGCTTTCCATATCTTCTATATTTTTTCTAGTTTTGCATGTTTGCTGTATTAAATAACGTGTAGTGAATTTCTCCACTGTGATGGTGTATTTATCATTTTTCTCAGTAATTCTATTGTTTTTGCTTTGTATATTTTGAAGGTACTTGATGATAATAAATTGAGCCATTTATTATAATATATTACCTTCTTTTTCTCTAGTTATGCTTTAAAACCTATTTTATCTGAGAGCTTTCTTTTGGTTGGCATTTCCTCAGTTACTTTTCTCTATTCTTTGACTTACAGTCTGTTCAATTTCTTATGGTTTTATGTATAGTTACTTCTCTTTAAAATTCAATATTACCATTTCTTTCTTTTGGCTATCAAATCTGATCCATTTATTTCTCATGATCTTTTAGTATATTTGGATTTTTTCCTCCAAATGATTTTATACTATTTTCTGCTTTTTTATTTGTTTCTTTATATCCTTATTCCATTTTTAAAAAATACTTTGGAAGTTATGCATTCTATTTCTCTTCCCTTTGTAGATACCACTCACATGTACAGAAAGTCCAAAAAAATTATCTAACTCCTCTGTTCCAGCAAAACTCAGGAGCCGTAGAACTCTGGTTGACTTACAGATGTATGAACTGGGTTGCTTATTCCTTTTCTTAGTTCAATCTATTTTAACTGGGCTTTGGTTACTTTCCAGTGGGAAGGATCTTTATAGAATCTAGTTCAGCATAATGAGGGGAGTAGATGTCTCCAATTTGATCTTCATTGCTACCGAAGATAGGAGGGGGTCCCTGGTTCAAAGCCAATTTCGGTATTCAGAGCATCAAAGAAGGAGGGAACCCTTCAACGATCAGAGGTTTTTCCTGGTACTTATATAGATTGTCATTGGAGTAGGAATGACAGATTTTCAGTGTAGGAAAAGTGTTCTTTGGTCAATTTGAACTAGATGAATGATTTAGATCTCACCTATATGTAAGTACAGGGGCTCCTTCATACACCATACAAACATACAGAAAGAACACAATGGTGTTAAACTTGGTTATTATCTAGGTGATAGTCTAGATTTTTTATTCTGTGATTTTATTTTACCCTAATTTTCTATAGTAAACATGTATCAACATTTACCAAGTAAGCCACCCATGTACCACCTCCTCCCCAAAGGGTAAATAGTGCACTTTAAACAATAGAAACATCTTTGTCCCATGCATTTCTCAGTGACTTCACAGTTTGGGACCCATCAGGATCTCATTATTATCATCTGTGTTTATTAGGTGCATGTAGCACCGTGACCCTGTTGGGGTAAGATTAGGCCCTCTTCCTCTGAATGCTCTACTTTCACGCAACACCGATGTGTCTAAATACAGAAGCGTGGAACGTTCAGCTTAAAGGAACTCATGGTGATCCTGCTGTACAGGGGTTTCCAGAAGATCATTTTGGGAGTGGTGGTGTAGTGACCCTTTTTTCAAAGGAAGCCTTATGGACACCCAATGTCATAAAAATAAAATTCCGCCCAGGCTCAGATTGGAGCCATCAGACACCTGTGACCCCCATTGTGAAGCCCAGGAGCCCACGGAACCCACAAGAGCACCTTTTACATTGAAGGCCTTCATTTCAGCAGAGGAAGAGCTGGGACCCAGGGGGTCGGGGGCTGCTCCGTGGCTGGAGCAGAGTTCACGTCTCCACAGCCTGTTCCAGGCCCTCCTGCACCCCTGTTGCTCATTTCCACAATCGGGTAGAGTGGTTACTTCATGAAAATCAAATTAGAAAATGATTGATACACTTCCACTTTTAAATATTTCCTTTAAAATCAGCATCATGTCCAGAGGTTTTGCCTGGATGGCCCCTGATTTGCAGCCAGACTTGCCTGCTCTGCTGAGCCCAGCCCTGTGTCTGCTGCTGACGTCCCTGCCTGTCTCCCAGGCTGGAAAACCCTGTCCCGCGTCCGGTAATAGGCCCCATCTTACTTGCTTTCTTTTGTTCGCTGCGGGCCTCTTGCTAGCCTTCTCGCTGCTGGTCGCAGAGGCATTGATTCTTTTCAAGCAGACAGACCACATGCTATTTCTGTGCTGTAAATTTCCAAAGCTCCTTCCCCGTCCACCTCTCCAACCGCACGCTGGAACAAGAAGTGTGTTTGCAGCTATAATCAGCACTCTTAAGTACTAGTTAAATGCAAAGTGAGTACAAAATCCGTACAGCTCCTGACTCTGAAAGAAGCTATAAAAATATTATAACATGGCTTCGGGCCCCCTGGGACCTTTAAATATAAGGTGATCCCTCCTAACCTTTTTAAAGCTTATTGGGGGTTCCAAAATAGCCCAGATTACATGTTAAGGGAGTTGTCTGATTCACAGAGGATTGTGTCAGACACCAAGGAGTCCTGGCTGCCAACTGGCAAATTCTTTTCTTGTTTCTGGTTTTTTTTGGGATAAGATGCACAGTAATAGCCGCTTATTTTCCCGAAAACTCCTTGAGGCTAGTCACCTTCCCCCCTATCCCCAGCACGTGGCATGTACCTGAAATGCTGTGAATAGCCAAACCAGAGCGTCAGCAGGGCTTGTGCAGAAGGCACCTTCAGCTCTCCGTCTCGGGGATGCATTTGTGTACCACGAATGTTTTTGCATTTCGTTTTTGTAGGTCATCTCTCTGACCTTCACGACAGCCCCAAGAGGGAGGGCGGTTGTTAACTGGAGTTGCAGGCGTGATGCTGAGGTGTCAGTGCTGGGGTGGGAATGGCCCAGGATCTCACGAATTTAATTTGCAGTAAAGTCCCGAATCTGGATCTCTTCAATAACAGGCCAAGATTCTTGCTGTTTCCCTGTTAACCTCTGGTCTGTCCTGGAGGACACTCTGTTTTAATCTAGTGACATCCGGGGACGCTGCTCAGCTGCAGACTAGGAATAACTCCACGTGCTTTGGGAAGGCTTGGTGGTTTACAGTCCACTCTCTTGTGCGTTATCTGACAGCCTCTCGGTACACACGTGCGCTACGGAAAGTATGCAGGGCACTTGCAAATTATTACTCACCCACAGCGAAGTTCTAACTGGTTTCTCTGCCCCTGCGGCCGCAGAGAATCATTCTCAAAGGACAAACATCCTAAGATAAGCTCTGTTGAAAACTCCATCGGTGGCTCCCATAGCCTCAAGGCCAAAGCTTGGACTCTTTTTCTGAGCCCACAAGGCAGCTCCTGGTCAGGCTGTAACTCGTGTACTCTTAGGACCCCAGCACACCCCGACTGGGATACGGGAAATGATCGGTAGCCTGGCAACCCTTGGGTTCACGCGGCATCATTTCTCATTGGTCACTCCCTCTCCTGGTCACAAGTCTGCGGGAAGCTTTTCCTGAGAGCCATTTGGGTTGAGAAACCTCTTCTCTGCCCCGCGCTCTCTCGCCTGTGTTGAAACCCACATCGTTCCGCTCTGTACTTAGGGATTTACCAGCTGTGACTGCACCCTGAGCTCAGCGCAGAAGACCACGCGTCTTCCCGGCCTCACGAGCGCGCAGAGGTTAGAAGGCACTCAGTAGGGTTTGCTGAGTGAAGGAACTGCATCTCAGTATTTTCTTTTGAATTTCCTTATATGTGCGTGCAAAGTGGGCTGTTGGGAAGGATGTGACTGTGTGCAGGTGGATGTTTGGTGCTGTGACTTCTCAGAGGGAAGCTGCTCTCCCCAGGGTTCCCCTGGCAGTGGCCGTCCTGGGCTTGGAGTAGTCGCTGCACAGAGTGCGCTTGGTGTTGACGGGAGCCGGTGCCCTGCATGGTTCATCCCTGCATTTCCCCCGCAACAAGCGTTCGTGGGATTGAATGACTCTATGATCTCTCTAAATACTCGGACTTTGCGAGCCTTCTGGTTCTGTCTCTTCTGAGGTCCTAGAGGACACCTGAAGGCATATTCTGAGAGCTACCTCTTTGCAGATGCTTTTATTTTAAGGAAAAGAAATGTCCCTGTTTCCTCCCACCCCTTTCCAATCTTAGAACTGTACATCGCCTTGCAGGGGCTGTGGGCCATCCCTGGCTCCCCCTCCACCACCCAGTCTCCACGTGTCTGTTTTTGAGCAGCCTGATGTCAGGTTCTTCGCTTTCTTTCTGGGGGCTGTAGCTGAAGCCGCCTAATCTGGGATGTGCCCAGTTAGGCAACAGCAGAGTGGGGGCGGGGCAGGATGCAGCTCCAGGGAAGCCTGTGGATCGCTGGAGGGCTCCTGTCACATTGCACTGGAAGGTGACAGATGGAAGCACGCAGCAGTCTGCAGAAAGGCTGTCACGTGCAGCCACTGTGGGGTGCCGGGCCTGCCGTCTCTCTTTGGAGGTTGGAACTTGACCACTATTCCGCCTGTCCTCAGCAGACTCTCTTGCAAGCCACTGCTCCGGGCTGGTGAAGGGGACACAGTCCGGCTGACTCAGCTCGCTGACACGCCAAAGACAGAACGAGTGAACAAGTAAGGGCAGCAAGCGTCTCTTCCCTCCCTGTAGGTTATCACCCAGTTTGGGAGAAAAACAAATGCTGTGTTTTTAGTAGAGTAGCTTATTAAAGAGAAAGTTCAGACCCAGATGTCTCAGTGATCCATAGACCTGTTGGTGTATACCTTGAGAAAATAACCTGTCTGGCCTACTTCTGAGCTTCCTGGTGGAGTTCAGGCTGCCACTGGGGAGTCATAGACGTTGGGCTGTGACTCGCATCTTGAGCGTACGTGGCAGCCTTTTTCCTGAATCCTAGTGGTGAGTTCGTGGAACTTTGATGTGGCTTCCTTTGTTCAAAACCAGTCTCTGTCTACTATTCTAGGAAAGTCCACATGACTGTAATTGATTTCCCAGAGGGTCCCTGGCTGGACGCTTCTTCCCAGTGACACAGTTGCTTCTGTGGGTCACACGGGAGGAGGCTGAGGATGGCTTGGCCCTCCTCCTTCACTCAGGTGCAGCTCACCTATGACCTGCTGGCACCCCAGGGAAACACAGAATTTAGAGCCACATGTGTGCCTCTTTTTCCCCCCGTACCATCAGGGTAGGTGGCCCTACTGTACTTACAGGATACCAGACCCACAGCTGTCTGGTTAGATCATAGAATTTCAGACTCTATGGGGACCTCACCAACTGATGTGGACCAAGTGTTTACAAACTGCTTTTATTTTGGCAGCAGAACTTTTTCTTCCTCCAAGTCAAATGCCATGCATGACTCAGCTGAGGTGGAGGATGCAGCACCCTTCCTTTCTACTCTGAATCTCTTTGCAGCCACTGTGGTGCCTCTCTGGTCCTCGCCTGCCTGGGCCCCCCTTTGGCGGTCTGTCCAGATGCACGGGCTCTTCTGTTTGGTGTTGACTCTCGATAAGGAGCTGCATTATGTAGAGAGCTGTGGTTTGTTGAGGCTCTCCTCTGGCCAGAGTGGGCGGACATTGCCCAAACATTGCCTGATTTGCTTCTCATAGCGCCTTGTCAGGTAGGTGGCATCATCATCTTACATTTTAACAGAAACGGAGATGCAGAGAGGTGAAGCTCAGTGCTACATGACTGTCAGGTGGCTGATCCAGACGTAAAATGAAGGTTTGCTGGATGACAAAGCCCACCTGCTTCCTGTCGCACTCTGCCCTCCACTCCGGTGGCAGCAGGGTGTGCCATCCCTCCCTGGGTGATTCGTGTCCATCTGTGCCTGTTCTTTCTGGGCCAGTGCAACCCGGCATATACACCTTAAGCTCCTACTGGGAAAGGAGCAAATGTTGGATTCCCCACAGCAGTGGCCCCCAACCTTTTTGGACCAGTGACCAGTTTCATGAGAGATAATTTTTCCATAGACGAGCGGTGGCAGGGTTGGTTTTGGAATGGTTCAAGTGCATTACATTTATTGTGCAGTCAAACCTCTCTGCTAGCAATAATCTGTATTTGCAGCTGCTCCCAGGGTTAGCATAGCCGCCCCAGCTCCACCTCAGATCATCAGGTGTTAGATTCTCATAAGGAGCACAACCCAGATCCCTCGCATGTGCAGTTTACAGTAGGGATCATGCTCCTGTGAGAATCTAATTTCGCCACTGATCTGATAGAAAGTGGAGCTTAAGCAGGGCTGTGAGCGATGGTTGCCCGCTGCTCACCTCCTGCTGCAGGGCTCAGTTCCTAACAGGCCATGGGCTGGTGCCAGTCCCCAGGTGTGGGGGACTGCAGCCCTAAAGGATGACAGTATTATTAAGGAACTGCTGCTTTCCTCACAAATCCACCAGGGAGAACTGAAGAGAGGACCTGGGTTTGGTGTCCCACCTGTGGGGTGGCGCTGGGGTGGGCTGAGCAGGCCCCTCTGAAGGTCCTGGCTACGTTCTAAAGCTTACCTTTGGTCCGGTGGCTCCCTAAGTCGTGCTCCAGCTCATCGCGTTAGTGCAGCCTGAGGCTCACAGTTACCGTCCCACCGTGTCTGCTCTTCTGATGGTTCTTTCACTGCCCTTGTGGCAGAGAACACGGGATGCTCCCGCTGACTCGTCCCAAATGTACCCCTCACAGAGAGGACAGGGCCTCTGAAGCCCTGTGGCCGAGTCACCGCTCTGTGTGTGGCTGGTGAGCTGACATAGAGACATCCCAGCCAGTCTGCAGCTCCAGAGGCTCTGATGTTGGGGTCTCGCGAAGCCTCATAACTTTCACAACTTGCCTTCCCAACAGGATGTTGCAGGGGGCATGCCAGGAATTAGAAACTGTAGACAGGAAGTAGAGGAATTGAGAGGCGGAATAGAAATGTGAGGTGAACATGGTACATTGGCACAATTGTTTGACAGTTAATTAAGAAAACAGAGATTATGGTGTAAGTTTGCACATGCACATCCAGATAGGAGAGCGTTTGCTGGATGTCTTAATTCGTTGTTTATTGCTATGACAGAATACCTGAGACCAGATAATTTACAAAGAAAAGAAATTTATTTCTTACTGTTCTAGAGTCTGGGAAATTCAAGATTGGGCGTCTGCCTCTGGTCAGCTTCTGGTGAGGCCTCCTGCTATTTCGTAACGTGGCGGGAGAGCACACTGAGAAAGAACCACACTGACTTTTACAACAGACCTGTTCTCATGATAACCCATTAATCTATGAATCCATTAATCTATGAAGGGAGTAATCTATTCCTGAGGGTAGGGCCCTCATCACCCAATCACCTCTTAAAAGCGCCTCTTCTCAGTACCTTTTCATTGGAGATTAAGTTTTGACATGAGTTTCAAAGGGGACAAACATTCAAACCATAGCACTGGGACAGCAGGTGGCATTCCCAGATCTCCTGGATTCCATGACAGTTGCCTAGCACAAAACAGGTGTCTTGATCTCCAGGTGCTGCATGTGCCTTCTCCCCTATGAAGATCACACATTTTCACTCCATGTCCCTTTCTCTTTGTGGCTCTCAGTTTCCTGAGACCTTCCCAGTACTCACATTCTGTGATTCTAAGAATTAGATTTTCAGTGGAAATGTACAGCTTGCCTGCAGTGTCTTGGGGGACATTTCGTGGCAGTGGAGGACGTTGGAAGCCTAAAGGGAAACATGGGAGGGGGAAAAGCAAACTATGTGTCATTTTGCTCTTTTATGCAGTGAAGCCTTAAAACCTTTTTTTCCTTTGGCGTAGGCTAGGGCAGATGCACAGCGCGGACGTTTGTGCCTTTGGCACGGAATCTGTGTGACAGAGCCAACCCCTCTGAGGTTTCCAGATCAGCTCCTAGAGTCTGCCTTTAATATTTTGTAAAAATCAGCCTAGCTGAAGCTTGCTCCCGACGCTGGAAGGCAGGCCATGAAGGGACCCTCCCTTTCTGTTTTGTTGGAGAACTTGAGTCGAGGCGAGTCCATCTGGGCTCTTTTATCAAGTCAGCGAGAGCCACCGTGGACGTATTATGGAAAACGATGGCCCCACACATAACCTAAGAAATTTAACAGCGCCTTGGATTCAGGGAGCTCGTGACCTGACTTGGAAGTGTTGGGGCGCAGACGAGGCCGTCGAGGTTGGAAGAGCCGTCGGCTTGCTCTCCGCCTACAGGAGGCTCTAGCTGTCCCTCACTGGCCCTCAGTTTTCTCATCTCTGAAAGGAAGAGGACACGCCAGATAATCTGGGGGCCCTTCCGCGTCTGAAATGTCCGTGGCAAATGTGTGGGTCCCCCATGGGAGGGTGCGGGGGTTCTTGCTCCCTCGCGTGGACAGGGGAGCTGGTGCAGTTTCAGGCCTCTGCTGCACTCACACTCACGCATCGTTTGTTTACTTTTTTCAGCTTGAAGGGAGCACTCAGCAAAGCACTGACCTGCACTTAATTGTGAAATTGGCAGCAAGTGATTATGTGAAGTCATTGGTCAGTATGATGCCAATTTAAACTGTGCGTGTTTAAATTGTTCCTGCGTGTGTGTGCCTGCCTCTGTGTGTGTGCGTGTTTGGTACTAGAGAAAGCATTAAAAAAAACAAAACCTGCTTTGCTGTCTGAAATACAACTTAGACCTTTGGATGTCTTTTGTATTTCATGGATTTATGCTTTGTCTTCTTTATACCTTTTCATGTAATTTTCTCTTACTGTCATGTGATACTTTTGCAGTTAGAAAATGAACAATGACTTCCCTTTTTTTAAGCCTGATGTTAAATTAGCCTGTGGGTTTCTGACTGGGTTGACAGGAAGTTCTGTTGCTCTGTAGGTATTTGATTTGTGTCCAGAGTGTGCTTTCTGCCTTCAGTGGGACTCGGATGCCATGATGATAATCACTACGTGCAGCACCGCTATGACCAGAAGAAGTAAACAGTTTACTCAGGGATGGACATATTTTATTTTTCAGATTGAATTTCTGTGAAAGTACATTTTCTGTCTTAGGATGCGAACTACCTACCCAACAGACCTGTACTAAGTAGCTATTATGCGCAGGGCGCTGTGAGTGGAACTCTTGGGATCCGAAGGTATTTGATGCAGATGCGGACTTCCGAGATTTCAGTGTACGTGAAGAGCTGAGGCGTGTGCAGTAAGGACACCATCTGCATCTTATTTCAGGGGTCACATGGCACCAAGAGAGAAAACTCTGATGGGGGGATCCTACCGTCTGTGACTCCCGCAAGGCCCTGCTTTCATTTCCAGCACGTGACTTGTGAATGTCCATCTCCCTCGTCCTCCTGTCTGGAATTTATTTCCACTCGCATAGCAACACCTTTCTAATCTCTTAAAACCCAGCACAGATAGCACCTCTTCCGTGACGCGTTCCTGAGGAGAGCAGCTGGAAGTGTGGTGTCTGTTCTTGGAACTTCTGGGCAGTGTGCGGTACTGTGGAAATAGCATTAGCTATGGAGTCTGACTGGCATCTGGAAATCTCTCTATCATTTACTAAATACGCGTGAAATTTTGTGATCTATTTAGCTGTTTGACTATCAGTTTCCTAATGTGTAAAGTCACATATCTCAGCAGATTGTGGGTGACTAAATTAACTTAAAGAAGTAAAGGTTCTAATACTTACCAGATATCAATAAAACATTAGTTCTTTTCCCCTCTATTTTGCTTAGATATTCTTGTCTTGTTTTATTAACTTCACTGCACACTTCCAGAGGCAGGGCCCATCACTGGGTGCCCTCGTGCCCAGAAGGTCTCCAGTTAGTGCCTGGATAAGCCTTGCTGGTCTCCAGGGTTGATGCCATGTTGACATCATGATGCCACCCTTGAACTTGTGGCTGTCTTTGAACTGTGGTTTTTGGTCACTGAAGGGAGATGACATGATGTTGATGGTAATTTTAAACGATGACTCAATCAGGTGACTGTCCTCACCACTGATTAGCAGAGGACAAGGAAGACGTTGCACACAGATTAAAGCTGAGTGAGGAGATTTGATCCGTGGCATTCAGCCTTCTATATTTAAGGTATTTGAGAACGTCTTTTCTGACCTGTGTTTTCTTCCACAAAGAGATACTGAGGTCTGAACAGAAAGGATCATAGCTGATGTCCTGAGTCCTCAGGTGATATAAACACTAAATCCCTGAGAATGCAAGTCTGATTGTCGACAGGCAACGTTTTCACCCTCACTGGCCAAGGAAGGAGTCTGTGAGTTGAAATATTTGTGTGCATTTTAGAGATAAATGAATTTCCAGCCCCATGGGTGCATTTTAGAGATAAATGAATTTCCAACCATTCTGTTGGGGCATCAAAGTTAATATGCAACACATTCTGATCAGATACATGCCCTACGTTGGCTTCATCCTGTTCCTGAAGGGATTGAGGAGACTCTCTCTCTGTCTGAGCCGTAGACATTCCTTGTCACACATTAAATTCTTCCTTGACTTGTTTTCCTCAGTTAATCTACTTTTTGCTTCATTCTGAATTTGGAATTCATGCTCCGTTTGGAATTACCAATGGACAGTTGTACTCAACAAGTGTCTTAGAAACAATGAGTCTGTGTAATTGGATGTGTGATGTGTGCTTAGTTGTTACCGGAGCTCCGTGTCCAAAAATGACAGAATGAAAGAACACTGCAAGTGAAGAGGACCAAACAAGCCCTGTCGTTTAACTTCCTTTTCCCCTCCCTCCCTTCCCTGCCTCGCCTCCCTTCCTTTAATTGATGAAAACCAATCTTCTAGCTAGTTCATGACATATCTAGGAGTAAAGCCCAGGGTTTCTGTCGCATGTGTCCTTTGTGTGCAGTCATTGGATGAGGAGCTGGGGTTATTAAAATGAACTTAGCATAGTCTGTGCTCCCACAAGGGCCCACTGGAGAGGCGGGCCTAGGACGCTCTGTACCCAGTGGAGTGGGTTTGCATGTGAGAACCATTGATCCGGCTGCAGTGTGGGCGTTGCTTGGTCTGGTCCTTATTTTCTGCACTCACCTCCTGGCAAACTTTACCAGCTTATGGGCAGAGCTGTAAAGGAAATAATGATGTGGCCCAAAAAAGATGAGTAAGGCTCAAGAAAGACCACTGTGAGGGTAGTGGAGAGGGAAAGGAAAAACACACAATAGTGATGACAAGGACACGTTGGCTTCCGATCTGAGTTTTCATTCTCGGAATAGGGTGTCTGGTTTGGAGCTCAACGAGGCAGCAAGAAGATTAGGTACAGAAGCAGGATTTCTGCATACAAAGGAGTCCTGCCTGTGCGTGTGCAGGGTGGTGCATTTGGAATTATCTATAGACAGTTGTACTCAACAAGTGTCAAATGTTTGCCTCACCATAGTTGCCAGGCCTGTTGTCAGGAAATTACAGGAAACGTAAAATATTAATAACTCTGCAGACACAAGGGCTGGGATAAGGCGCAGCTGCCCTGGGCCTGTAGGGACAGTAGGACATGTCCTTGGTCCACGCAGGAGGGTGTGCCGGAGGCGGTCACAGGTGGCATTGGCGCCTGTGCAAGGCTGGAGTGGGCCCTCCCTGGCCGGCCCCCGCCACAGCGAGGAAGGCAGATGGAAGTGGACCCCTCCCACCAGGGAGGGCGGTTTTCTCTCAATGACCCAAGTAGGGAGATGTCTCTATATTCGGGACCTTCGTGGGATTTGGGGGACCACTGCTGTGTAGAGGGAGAACCTTTAGGGAGTCTCGGGCACCGTGTAAAATTTAAGCACAAGTAGCTGGTAGGTGAGGTGTGACTCAATTGCAAGGATGGAGTTGACAGGCCGGTGGCACAGAGTTTGAGAAACTGTTACAGGGTAACATCTTCAGGATTTCATAGATGAAGCTGTTTCCCTGTCCTTTCCAGGTAGTGACATAGCATGACATTTTCAAAAATTGCTTTTGATAATTAATTGTAATATTAAAAGGAAATCTCTTTTTTACCTATCAGAGTGCTATGTTGTTTGTATTTGATGGACAGAAAATGTACTTGTAAATATTTATTGGGAGTTGCATTTATTAAGCTTCCAGTTTTTAACAGGATGTGCATTTTAGTTTTGAAAGAGTTGAACATTTTGTATCATTAAAAAAGAAAGAAAGAAAAGGAAAAAAAGGAACGCCTCTCCCACCCTGCAGCAAACACCAAAGTCACACTTTGAGTGTTGGAGAAGTTGGTCACTCAGCAGCAGCTGTGTGTCCCTGACCGTTCCCGGCACTGCATTTGCCTGTATTTAATAGTATATTAATAGTAAGAAAAATGGTGATTTAAATGGACTGTGTGAGTATAATCATGACAGTATTGGCCAGAGAAACTCTGGAATATTTTAAAAGTGGAGGTATTCTCCAAATGTCGGGTGTTTTCTTGACCTTCTAGCTCGGATACCGGAACAACAACTCAGGGACTGAACAGTCTCAGCCCGCATAACCCACTCTGGTCTTCCAGAACCTGGGAAGGCTGTGCTTTGAGGTTTGTTTTGGGGAAGGATAAATTGTCTCTGAGAAATCCCCAGTCGCCAAAGATGTCCAGAGCAGCCGGATATAAAGACTATTTTCATGTGGAGGTTAATAGTGGCTCAGTTCCTTTTCAGCGACAGCCTCCTCCCTTGCATTTTGAAGTACAGTAAATACGGGCGTGAGAGGGTGAGTGATTTAGGGGCCACTTTCAGGAGGTCTGAAGAATCCCAGCTTTGTTCAGTGGAATCATCATTGAGCAGGGTGTTTTGTGGACAGGTGTTTAGGAAGTCAGTGGTTGGGGCACTTGGACAAGCTCGTGCACTCATCTCGGCGTGTGACTCCCCGTGAGGGCACCGTGCCCTGGTGCCGGATCTCTAGTTGTGTGTCCTGGGCACCTCCACCTGGAAGCCCTCCTGTCCTGCGGACACCCTGTTTCCCCTGCACAGACTCCTCTTCCCAGTCGACCCCACTGTCTCGGCTTCAGTGCTTCTGTTAACGGTGTCAGGAGGGTGCACAGCCACCTGCACAGGGCTTATTGGAGACGTCTCCGTCTCCTGTTCCCTCCCGCGTGCGATAGCCCCCTCTCTCTGCCGCGTTCTCAAGTCGCTTGCCTCCCCGGCGGTTCTCGGCTCTTCGTTTTCCCATGGCAGCCTCCCAGTCGAGGTTCTTACCAACGTGCCGTGATAAATTCCCACCCATCACAATGCATTCGGCTCGTTCTTCCTCCAATAGGGCCTGATTTTTCTGACAAATTACTGCAAATCAAGCTTTGAAAATGTTACGCGAAACATGTAATTCCTCATCTGTGGGAAGACACCCCTCGTTCGTCATCTTCTACCGGAAACCTCCCCTGGCGAGCTCGGGCAGCGGCAGCGCAGGGCAGGGAGGACGGGCACGGAGGGAGGGGCACGGAGGGAGCGGCCCGTGTCTGTCGGGGCTCCCTGTGGCGACTCTGACCGCCCCGCCTGTGCCCACCCAGCCGGGGGCCCCTGCGTGTGTCCGCGTGAGAGCCCCGTGGCCTGGCCCTGTGGCGGGAGGGATGTGGCAACGGCGCTGCCTGCCTCGAGAGCCTCACTCTGGGTCACGGAGCCGGTGGAGAACCACCCAGCCCCTCGCCTCTCAGGTGAGTAGGAGGCGGGGCTCACGGTGACCTTCCGAGTTCCCCCAGGGGATTAAGTGTCCCTTAACCATGGAGGTAACTGTGGAGGTGAAGCCCTAATTGGCTGCCTCACTTTCCGTGTCTGTAACGTTCCCTCGCTCAGGAAACTCACTTCCCACATAAGTCACCTGCTCAGGGACCATCATCTCAGGGTCTGCCTTGGGGAGGCCAAATGACGGCACGTCCCATAACTTCTGTTTTCCCGTGTGCTCAATGAGGGGAATCCCGCTGGGAGAATCAGTGTTCATGATCGTCCCTTCAAAGCCAAAGCACTAAACTGTTTGATTTTGGAATTAGTTTTCCAGTGGACCTCCTGGCAGCATTTGAAGGAGCTGTTGATATCTGTGGGCTGGGGAATGGCGTCCTCTTCAGAGGAGGCTTAATTCTATGGGGTTGTTCTCAGCTGCTTTTGAACATGTGCCCCTCCTGCACGGCCACTGCTACTCCCGGGACGGTGTCATGTAAGACGGCTGTCCTTGCCTGTCCTTCCTCAAGTGACTTCTCCTCGCTGGGCCACCCTTGAGGAGGCTGGAAGAGAGATGTTCTAGAACCTTCTGGCTCTCCTTATTTGAATTGGGAAATACAGAATGAGAATGTCCTCTGGGATGACTCACAGGTTAAACACGTGGGCACAGCACTTTCTTATATTATTTGGGTTAGGGGAGGGGGGCAGAGCATGCAAGGTCGGAACAAACGCCTGGTGGGCACACCCAGCTTCGCCAGTGACTTCCTCGGCTGGGACAAACCAGTGATTTATTCTGGGAACATGGCAAACGACTGCAGTAATTGAAATGTATTCTGTGGCCGTGGCAGTCATGAGGGGCCCTGTGCCTGCGAGACAGACACCTGGTCTTGAAGACAAGCTCCGCCTCCCCGACTCAGGGTCAGTCTGTTCTCACAAGACACAAACACATTTGACAAAACATTCATTTTCTCCAGCCATATAAAGTGGCACCTGAAATTAGCTGTAAATTTGTTTTGTGCAAATTAATTTAGCCACAATGTCTGGAAAAACAAATTAACTCTTCTTCAGGACAAAGTGGACAGTTTGGACTTGGTGAAACAGTTGCTAATGTCTCCCTAAATCATCCTCCTGAAACATCAGCATGGGTGATCCTAGCTGCGATATTTCTGCAGGGCGCTGTGCTCTTAGCCCTTGGCGTTTATTCTCTGCAGTGCTGGCGGGAGGCTGGCGGAGCTTGAGGGCTTCCTGTTGGTCCGATGTGGTCAGGGATGCCGTGGCCATGGCACAGTCAGAACTGAGAGAGCAGCATCGGATTCGGGGTGCACTCAGGGCTGCTGCCTGGTGATCCAGGACTGTGACTGTGACCTCGGTGACACCCATCCTCAGGAACGAGTGCCAGTAGTGACGATAACGATGGCCATTCCTTACAGCGCATCCATGCGGCTCCAGGCTCTGTTCATGGTGTGCCACATCTACTAACTTACTTGGCCCTCATGATGACACTGCGAGGTCAGTGCTGCCATGGACTGACTTGTGTCCCCCAAATTCATATGTTGGAGTCCTCACTCCCAGTACCTCAGGATGCATGGCCTTTACAGGTCCCTACAGAGGTAATGAGGCCATCGGGGTGGGCCCTAACCCAACATGGTTGGTGTATAAGACGGAGAAATTTGGTGACAGGTGCACACAGAGGGAAGGGACACAGGGGAAGACGGCCACCTCCACACTGGGAGAGGGCCCGGAGCAGACCCTTCCCACAGCCTCAGAAGGAGCCAGCCCTGCCCACACCTTGGTCCTTGATCGTGCACTTCCTTTTTCCTGACTAGATTTCTGTTGTTTAGCCACTCAGTGTGTGGCACTTTGTTACTGCAACCCTGGGAAACTGTTACAAGTTGAGCATCCCTTATCCAAAATGCTCCCAAGTTCAAAACTTTTTGAACATCAACATGGTGCCACAGTGGAACATCGCACACTGGACTTCATGTGACAGGTTGCAGTCAAACTTTGTTTCATGCACAAAAATATTAAAAATTGTTGTATAGAATTATCTTCAGACTCTGTGTATAGGGTGTATACGAAACATAAATGAACTTCCTGCTTAGACTCGGGTCCAGTCCCCAAGGTGTCTCATCATGTATATGCGAATATTCCCAAATCCGAAACACTCTGGTTCTGAGCATTTGGATAAGGGATACTCAACCTGTACCATTTTCTTCATTTGATAGGTGAGGAAACAGAGAGGTTCGGAACTTGCCCAAGTCCCCCCAGAGAGCAGTGGCCACGCTCTGAGCTGCTGGCCCCCCCGTTAGTGACCTGGGCCTTCTGCACGAGCTGGTGCGGCTGCATTCCCCCCCTGCGATGGCCTCTCCGGTGGCCATCCTTCCTCCCGCAGCCCTTCATCCCTGTTTGAAGTTTTGAGCCAAATGTATTGTCCCAAAGCACTCTCTGCCCAAAATTTAGGCATAAAATCATTTGTTGAGGAAAAAAATAGCTTCGAAAACATGAATTTTGTGCACTGAAACCATGCTGGCTCTACCTTGTCTGCCTGACATTTCTTTCTTTTTTTTTTTTTTGCCACATTTTCTTATCACAAAGGATAGCATATACGTTGTAGAGTATCTGGCCAGGATAGAAAAACAGAAATACCTGATCACCGTTCGTTTTACTTTATTATTTGTGTCCACCGGGTTCCCATTGTTCTTTGGCCTTGTTCTGGTTGCAGAAGCTGCAGCTGCCTGTGCGTCAGCCTCTGGCCGGAAAGTTAAACGGGGCCTCTGAGGAGGGGCGTGCAGTTTGCCCCGTTCTCCTGAGTCTCCTTCTGTTTTTCCAAGGCTGTGACCTTCTTTAATATTCCTTCAGTTGTCGGGTTTCTTGAGTGAGCCTGATTGTCTGATTTCCTTGCACCGTGAGCCTGGCCGGGGTGTTGGGGAGGGGCCGGGAGTGGGGCCCCATGGTCAGGCCGCCTGGTCTACGTGGCGTTCCCAGCTTGTTCTGTGTGCCTGCCAGAGAGACAATGAATGTCACAAATCCAAAATACGAAGCAACCGGGGTGATGGGCTAGTTAGGACCGAAGAACAAATTGCCTTCTGAGGTGGAGTTGGGCAGGGAACATGATACAGTTTCAGGATAATGAGACATTTTTCCTTAACCCTGCTCTTGCAGACTGCAGCTGTGAGGACCGGCTTGCTGCAACCGGGCTGTCTGTTATTCTAGACACAGGCAGCCCTGGCACCTCAGGGTGGGAGAGCGGCCCCACTGCTGATCTGGGACTTGGAATCCTGTCTTCTGACTTGTTCCTCCAATTGCGCTGTGTCTCTGAGTGACATTATCAACTGAGCGGCTGGTCAGGGCACTCCCTGGGCTCTCACTAGCTCTTTCACTTTGTTTTTGGCGTGGGTTCAACTCACGGTTTCCCATTATCCAACCTGCTTCTCTACCTTTCAGCAGGGCCTGGATGTTTCTCCACCTTAGGATAAGAAAGTGTGGAATGCATATTTCTAGATTCCTGTTTTGAGTCTTTTGAACTGAATGTACTTTTGTTTCTGGTCTTTTCTTACTGGCGTGCTAAAAGGAGAGATTGCAGAGTGGTTCATGCACAGAGAGCCTGGGGACAGGAGCCTCATTTCTTTCTGCACAGGCCACTGGGGAGGGATTGCCTTCTCCCCCAGGGCGCTGATCGGCCCATAACAAGTAACTGCAAATCAAGCTGAAGCCACCCAAACCCACCCATTCCCTTGAAGCCAGAGCAACAGTGCGCAGCAGAGTGGATGCTAATTTTAACTGTCTGCCTCGTCTTCCTTTCCTCCTCGCTCCAGGCCTGGATTGTGGGCACACGCTGCTCACTCATTACTGGCAGTTCTAGAGCAAGGCTGAGTGACAGTCTGAGATGCTGCTGTACTGCTTTGTTCATCCGTCAAATTTTGGGAGATAACTTTCCTCCTAGGTACCTGCAAAAGGGAGATTATATAACTTCTTATGTTCACCCCCACTTACCCTCTTAAACTGTACGTGGCTTCATATGTTTATAACTTATTTTTCCTTTTCAGAAGAATTTTTTAGATGGGTAGGGCAGACGAAAACAGCCCCAGGAGGTTCATTCTGTGGGCTAATTGCCGTTTCTTGGAGTGGGAATGTGGGATTGGAAGATTCCCCTTGACAATCCTTTTCCTTTCCCTGCCCCTCCCTGCCTGGCCTCTCTAGCCCATGAACCATCTTACCTTAGAGATTTGCTGATTGCTGCACATGTTTCTTGGGCTCACAGTTAGCAGGCAGACAGCTGCGTCTCAGGGTTGTATCCCAGCCTGGGAGAGGACGCTGCACTTCCCAAGGAGGCCAGGGACTGAAGTTCTGTTCCTGGGCTGCATCCAGACCCAGACTCCCAGAGGAAAGAATCTTAGAGATGCTCGCGTTTGGCAGAGCAGAAGATTAGCAAGAGTTGATGAGGTCAGTTCTTGGCTAGAAAGGTGCAGGCCTCTAATTCCCATTACAGTAGACACCATCCCCAGCAGAGCCCAAGAGGTGGTAAAGTTTATGGTTTGAGGAGTAGGATTCTGGAGCCAGATTGCCTCTGTTTGAAACCAGGCTCTGACATTTACTAATTTTGCAATGTTGGACAAATTATAGAACTTCAAAGCCTCAGTTTTTTACTCTATAAAATGGAATAAAAATGCCTACTTCACAGTTTGTCGAAAGGATAAATGAGGCATTAAGCACCTAATGCAGCTTAAGATGGTATCTTAGTAACTTGCTGTCCTTCGGTTTAGGTGATTTGCCACAGTCACATGGTTGGGGAGAGCTGGGATTCGAAGCAAATGGCCTCTGATCCCAGAAGATTGCACACTTTGCAGGATAGGACATTGTCTGTAATGTTAGGCTCACATGGTGTCTAAGGCTCCTTGGACGAAGAGACAGGTTCTCATCCCAGAATCGCCATTAACTGTTCAACCACAGACCAGTTGGGTCGGTTCTGTTGCGCACTCTCCGTTTCTGCCATGTATGTTGGCATCTAACACACAGATTAAATGCCTGTGCGACGTGGCCTGACTGCAAGGTCCTTTCCTTCACCTGAGGGTCGCAGGGTGGCAGTCCCTGCCTGCGGAGGGCCAGGCCAGCACCACAGTGCACAGCTGCCGTGGGCCGATGGGTGAGTACGAATGTCCTCCCATCAGACTTTAGTATTTAAAGTGGAGATGCAATTTTAGGAAAAATAATTTTGTTGTGATATTTAACAATGTTTAGAGAAGGAAAAAGATTGAATGCGAGACAGATTCTCACCACCACTGGAGGATGATCGGTGGCCACCCGAGGGGTCAGCATATGGTCCGTGGCCAGATCTGGCCTGCTGCCCGAGTGCAGAAATAGGATTCTGTGAGTGCACAGCCATGCCCACTGCCGTACGCATTGTCCCCGGCTGCTCGGTGCTGCAGAGACCCCCCATGGCCCACAAAGCCTAGATTATTTACTGTCTGGCATTTAACAGATAAAATTTGCCAATCTCTAATGTGTACTGTTACGGGCCTTCAGGGTAGCACCTATTCACCAGTAGATGGAAGGATGTGGAAGTTAAGTGAGAATTCTGGAATCCGTAGTTTTTAGGCCATGGTTAATGCTCACTGATGGATCTTAGATTTGTCAATCACGAGCTCCAGCTCAGTTCACAGTCAGTAAAATGGGATGGTGAAGCTTGCACGCTGTCACCTGCTCACCAAGAGTACTGAACGGTACAGAATTTTTAAGGACAAGTGGCAATTGTAGTGTGATTCTGCATATTGTTAAGATTATGGCTACCTTATGACAGCTGGTACCGTGTGCATTCTAATTGTATTTCAGAGAATAGTTAGATATAGTATTGTAGTTCAGAGAACGGGATTGGATTGAGACTGCTGAGATCCATTCCCCGTCTCCATACTTATGACATTGTGGTCTTCAACAAGCTACTTAGCTTCTCTGTGCCTCAGTTGCCTTGTACCAGATGGAGGGTCACAACTCCATCTGGTCAAGCTATTGTAAGATTAAGTGGCTAAGGAGCTTGTACACCTAGTAAGTTCTTAATACGTGTTGGCTAGTATTAGTTCATAATTCTTATTTGACTTAATGCTGCTTTTTTTCCTTATGGGAAAGATAAAACCCTCCCCCAAAGTCTGGCACTTGTGACAGTTAGAAAGACTTTCCCAACGAGTGAGACTTTCACAGTGCCGTGAGCTGACCGGCACTTGTCTAACTTCTTAGCTCTGACGGGCAGATGAGTCAAGGATATTGCACCTTTTCACAATAAAATAATTTCAGATTTTAAATTAGGAAGAGACATGTAGGAGAACAGATATACACTGATATATTTTTGGAACTCTGAGTTAACTCAGAGAAGAAAACTTGTATTAAAATACCATTTGGAACTTTTTTGGTAAATTTATACAATACCAAAATACATCCATCTCCTAACTTCAAGTAGGCAACAACGAGTAGGCACGATTCCTCTATTGAATTAAGGCAGAAAGAGAAGTTAGAGACTATCTGCTTATTCTAAATTCTTACAATGGCATTTATGCTTATTTTATTAAAATCTTTGTAATTTCGAATTACCCATGTGGTTCACAGCCAGACTTATTTAAAAGTTTATATTGAGAATCCTGCTGACATTTCTGCCTGTTCTTTCCCCTGTCCAGCCCCACCCAACCTTACCAGGTAACCGTTTTAATTAGAATGGTGGATATTCATCCAATGTTTATTTATGTAAATACAAATAAGTGCAAATATACACAAAGTTTAGCATATAGCATATTCTTCTATACTTTGCTCTTTTTACTTAACTCATTTTGCAGATCTTTCCATTTGAACGTGTAGAAGGCTTTTTCCTTCTTTCTGCGGTAGCATATGATCACCGAGTGTGAACCTTCCATGGTTTATTTCACCTGGCCCCTACCTGCCTTGTTTCATTTTTTGATATAATAAACAAGACCACAGTGACTTGGGGCATACGACTTGGGTGGGGTCACTAGGTCAGTGAGTAAGCATAGTTAAATTTTGATAGATATTGACAGATTCCTTGTTTCATGTGTTGTATTGAGAACGTGAACTCTGACCAGGAGAGTATTCGAGTGACTGTTGACCTACCACCTGGCCAGCAGAGTGCTTTGCCAGACATTTGAATTTTTGCTAACTTGATAGTTGACGAATGGCATCTTGATACAGCGAGTTTGCATTTCTCTTCTGAGTGTGTAGATCTGTGAGCTATTTGTTTTTCTTTCCCTATATATAAACTGTGTCTTGTTCCTTCATCGTTTTCTTTTAAGCTGTTGCTCTTGTATTTCTTGATTTCTAAAGCTCTGTATTTGTTAAGGAGATTAAATCTTTGGTATAAATTTTGCAGTTTTTTTGTTATTTATTTTCACTTTCCTTGGTTTACAGAAATTTTTGAAAACAAAAATATATATAAAGGAATGTTGCAGGAGCTTCTCCTCCTTCTGTTGAAAATGACTTTGTGTGAGCGTGTACCCTCCCTTTCTTTGTCTGTAGAGGCTCTCCTAATGAGCATATGGTTTTTATATCATAAATCACATCATAAAGCTATTGTTTAATACTGCAAAATGTCATTCTGTGGCATATGCTTTTCCATTTTTCTTTTACTAGTCTGGTATTCCTTTTAAAATATTACATGCCGTAATGAACATTGTCATGCCGCCAATTTTGTGTTCTGTGGATGAATTCCCAGAAATGGGGCTTCTTGATCAAAGGCTTTAAACATCTTTAAGTTCCTTGATAAATACTGCATGTTGCCTCTGAAAAGTATAATTTCATTGTATGTCACCATTAACCGTGTTTATTAGTTTCTCTAAGACATAACTAAGTCATTACACTTTTTAAAATGTCCAGTTGATTTTATGGGTGGAGAATGAGGGCTGTCATTCTCCACATGAGTAAACCAGGGTGCAGAGGGCTTGGGAGATGCGCCAGGATCACAGGGCTGGCAGGCCCAGGGCGGGCAGCCAGGGCTCCTCGTTCCCAGGCAGGGGAGGTTGGCACACTCCACTGAGGTCACCACACCAAAGCACAGGTAACTGACCAGGGTTATTTGAACATTTTAATATAAATTTATTGGGCCCAAATCAACACTGAACATTCATATTCACTGTTTAAGGAGCATTTTTATTTCATTGCAGAGAAAAATCACACCTCATCGCTAGCAGTTACTGAGACAGTCACTCAGTAAATATTTACTTTCGACATGTAGTACATTATTCCAAATGCTTGTTATTATATTGGCATAAAATGCTCCCTGTGTCTAGGAAACTTCTAGTGCCATCAAGGAGGACAACCTTTTAACACTGTTGCTGGACTTTTTCCCATGTGGTTAGTTTTAGATCGTCAAGTAGATTTTACTGACCAGTTTTTACGGAGCACGTCCTCTGTGCTAGTGCTGTTGTGACTTCTTGGGGTGCTGTAGTGAACAAAGCCTATGAAAGTCACTGCCCTCCTGGAGTGGAGTGGAGGGTCCATTCTGGAAAGGGAAATAGAAAATTAACATGAGAAACAGGTGGAACAATACCGCTAAGTGTATTGTTAAAGGAGAAAACAAAAGCATAGAGTGGGGTAAGAAGGGTCAGATGGCAGTGGCTGGGACTGTGCATTTAATGCCCATCACTGGGGCGTCCTTGAAAGTTTCCAGCCGGGAGAGACCTGGTGAAATGGCGTTGTTGGCAGGTACACGGTCAGCTGGGGAACCATGGATGCTGCGTCACCCCCCATCGCCGACCGGGGTGATTGGACCAGGAGGGGGAGGAGACTTGGCCTGCGTAGCCCTGGAGGACATGGATCTGCCTGTTTCTGGAATGTCAGGAAGCTCCCAACCGGCCCGTATGTCAGAGGCCTGGTGTAGTCTGTGCATGAGGAAAATACTGGTGGGGTGTGGTGGGTTCTGTTTTTTTTTGCTATCATTCTACACTGATGATTCTCAAGTGACAAGGAGCTTAGGAGCACATCGTCCCCTCAGGCCCATTATTTCAACCACGACGTCCTTCTCTGGAACAGACTTCCAGGCGGCCCCCGTCCGTTCTCTGTGACTGGCTCCTCCACCACAGGGACATTTGACTTGGGAGCAAAATCCCAAGTTTGAACGTGAGGCTGGAAATAAGTCCGCCGTGCAGACCTGTGTTATTACGGGTATTCCCAGCAGGAATGTTTCTCGTCTTGAAGTCTGTTCCTAGGTTGTTGGGGTTTTGTTGGGAATAATTTGAAGTTCACATCTCTTGTTTCCCTTCAGGAAAGGTTGCGTCAGATGGTTTGGTGACACTCAGTTCCCTCAAGGGTGGGCTCTGAACAAAGCTCAGCGCTCGGGAAAAGGGGGAGCTGGTTCTGCAGCCGGAATCCTGGCCCTGGCCGTGTCGGGGCGTCCCTCCTCACTGAGACCATTCCCTTTAGTGAAGGCTGTTTCTGCACCTGTGGGGATCGGCGCCGCCATGTCAGAGCTGATTCTGAGTGAGTCGTGTGGTTGGCTTTTGTATCCAGTAGAGCTTCGCGGTGCTGTCCAGCGGCAGGGTGGAGAGCGCAGTGGGTGAGGTATTGGCTCTCAGGAAAAGGGGGCACGTGAAGGGGTCCACAGTACTCCTGTGACCACGTCTCTCTGCCAGGCGGCTGTGGCTCCCACTCCCGTCTCGGAAGTTCATCTGCACTTGGGGTCCCCTCACCCAGGGTCAGCAGGTGGAGAGTCAGGAGCAGCCTTGGGTATTTCTAAGTGCGTAATGGAATAGAAGTTCTAGAGCGGTGGGCCAGGGGCTCGTGGCTGGGACATGTGGGGCTGAGGGGTACTGGGCAGGGACATCTCTTCAGAACACTGCTGTGGTGGCTTCGCCCTGAACCTGGAGTCTGTGGTCCTGGCCAGGAATGGGCTGACAGCTCTGCCTTGCTCACGGAGAGGCTGGGAAACTCGAGTGACATAACACATCTCTCCCCAGTTAGTGGGACAGGCAGTCTCTGGCACCGACTGTGAGGGACAGCAGGGGCCCTTTCTTTGTGGTTATTATCTGGGAAGTTGAGCACAGGATTTATTTCTGCATCCTAGCTAACTAATGGTCTCTCATTGCCATCTGAGTTAATCCAAAGGCCTTATTTAATAGCTGGGGAACTCTATGATGAAAAAGATATTCATTGCAAGTGTGAAAAGTTAAAAGAAATCCATGACAGTTTTTCTCAGAGGGTGACTCCTTTTGTATTTCTAAAGGTGAACAGAGTAGCAGTTGCACCTTTGTAGGGGACTGGGAGTAGTTGTTCATGAATGAGCCTTTCCAAGCTCTGTAGAATCCTCCGGAGCAGTGGGTGCATGGAAAGAAAGGAGGTTTTGGATGTCAAGAGACTTGGGTTCAAATCCTGGATTTGCCACTTGTGACCTTGGGACTTTGGGCAAATTGTGTATCTTTCTTAAACCTCAGTTGTTAATCTGTTAAATGAAGACAGTTGAGTTGACTTCATGTCTCTGTAGTATTGACAGGTGAATTACACAATATAAAGTGAAATACAGATGTCGGAAAACATTGCAGCTAATCGTAAGTACATCACACGATGCTAATCGTCACTGTTTGATCAGTAGGTAGATGTGTGGGGGACCCTACTATTTCATTAATGGCAGGGACAGTGTGGCTCCATTTATTTGGCTCCACGGTTGTTGGAGAAGAGGAATTGCCCAACTGAGGCTAGTATTTTTTTTTTTCTACCTAGTTAACTAGGCAGTAAAGGAAATAATAAAATAGCAAATTTTCCCTTCGAATAGGCTTTTCAAGCAGTTGGATGATTAACACTGACTCTCCAATGAAGCCTACATTTTTGAGGGGGAAGAAAACAATAAATAAAGAATGCACATCTGGTGTGTCAGGGAAGAGCTCTAATAAAATGAGCAGGTGCGGAGGAGAGGGTGACAGACGCAGGCTGTGTAGGGCTCGGATGACTGAAACAGTGGCTGCCTGGGTAGATTGTGGGCCAGTGTGCTCTGGATAACGCAAAGACCAGGGACATCATAGTTGCAGTGGATGTACTGCTGCAGTGACACGGGGATTTCTTAGGCTTGTTTTCTAAAATGTGTGATCTTTTAATCATTCTCAGACCTTTATTGCATTGGAAAATAGTTGAGACCCCATGAAATAGAGATGCGGAAGCTTCTGCCAAACCACGGCACCACGGGTTAGAATTCCTTAGTAATTCAGAGTCTCTCTGGCTGTGCCCAGAGGTAGAAATGAGAGTTTGGAGACAGCCGGGGACAGGTCTTTGTCCCACGTAGAGGTGGCACGGTTTCCAGGTCGGCGAAAACCTGGGTGCTCTCTGTTGGGGATTTGCTCACCTTGCACAGCTTGTGCTGCTGGATGTCAGATGTTGCTGCTTCCTGCTCTGTAGATAAGAGACTGCAGGACTGGATTACCAGGTGGGTCCCAGTGTGAGCTGCTTAGTGTGCTCTGAGTGGCAGAAGGCAAGGGAAATTAGAAGGCTCCTGTTTTCTTTTCTGCAGAGAAGTCTCCTGGAAGCTAAGTGTATATACCGGGCACCTCTGCCTGCCAGGCTTTTGTCCTTCTAGAACAGTCCCAAGGGGCCTCTGGATCTCTGTGAGTTTGGGTGCTAAGAAGGAAAAATGCAGAATTGTCCAACAGCATTTGCAGCTGTCTGAGTAGGCTGGTAGCAGGGTTTGTAGTCAGCATGGAGCCTCAGGAAGCAGAGAGGGATGGAGCTCAAGTCTCTAGTTGTTTCTCTTGCTTCTTTCCCATAACACAGGATTCTAGGGGGCTGCTTATTGTTACACAAATTTAAGTCAAACTTTCAGGATGCAGGTGGCTTAAGTCCTCTGCGTTGGTCCTGACCTCTCACCCACTCTCCTGGAGGATTTCTGGCAGGAGTTTCCTGCCTCATTCAGGAATCCTCCTCTGTTGGCCCCCCCACTGGGTCTGTCTGCTTTTCAGGGAAGGAGAGGCTCAGAGGGGTGCATTGATACTCCCAGAGCCGTGCAGGTAAATGTGGTGACGCTCCCAGTGCCACCGCAGACCTGCTTTTCCCTGGGCGTTTCAGGACTGGCAGCTCCGTCCTTCTGCTGGCTTAATTAGGCCAGGGGCCCCGAGCTGGCCTCGCCCCCTGGCTTTCCCCACCCTCATCGCCAAACTGTCAGCATTCTTATCAGCATCTCCTTCCAAGTCTGTCTAGAATGTGACCACCTGTCTTCGGCCCTGTTTGTCATTGCCCACGTGGGCAAACCCCAGTCTCTTGCCTGGGTGGCTGGGATCTCTGCCCTCTGGAAGCATATCTGGGCTCTGTGCTTGGCCTTCATGCCTGCTGTGCCCAGTGCTCTGCGCACACCCTCTGCCCAGCCCGCCCGCCATGCTTGATTTTCCCCCCAATCCCACATTGCTGTCTAATAAGCTGTATATCTTACTGACATATCCTTTTGTTTTCTGTCTCCCCACTGGGGCATAAGTTCCTTGAGGGCAGAAATACCTGTCTGTTTTGTTCACTGTTAACATTTCCAGTAAGGAGATGAGGACCTGGAAGCAAGTGCACCCAGACATCTGTTTCAGGGATGGTTGGAAGGAGGTTTCTTTGGTTGTAGCATGTGCAGGTTCAATAACTCTTTTAGTTTAATTCATGCTTTATTCATCTTAGCAACATGGGTATACTTTGGGAAAATAGGAGCATGTGAATGTCTATGCGTTTCCTCGGCCATACGATCCTGAACGTTCCCAGCCCCTGGGATATGGCATGGTCCTGACATGCCAGGGTCCACTGGAACCTAAGGCTGGGGTCATCGTCCCCTCTTTGTGATTCAAATCCCTCAGGGAGTCCAGGAGCTCATCCTGCTGGGTTTTTACTCCACAGAGTCTGCCAGATATTTTTGCCTCTCTTGTTGGAGGAGTCACTCAGCTGTTACCACTCACGCAGAGTTTGTTATATCTACTTGTTCCTCTCTTTTCAGTGTTTGCCATTTCTTGTCTCATCTGTTCCCTGGCCAGTTATTAGAAAGCAAAGACAGAATCAAAATAAACTTCACATAAGAGATTTGGAAGTTGGCGCAATAGGAAGTTTTACTCGAATTTCTGGTGGGTGTGTCAAGTTAAAGCTGCAGCCTAAGCCGACCAAAGAAAGGGTGACCCCACGTGACTCCCCAAAGTTTCTTTGAGCAGACTCCTTGTCATTTTTCACCTTTTATTTCCTCCTTTTCCCTTTACAATGAGGAGCTCTTCAAACGCAGGTGTTTTAACAGGGCTTTGATTATTGTTAGACGGTGCCCTGTGGGCAGCTACTCTGTCCCCATTGGCTTTTGTAATCCCATGGCTAGAACAATGTTTAGAACTTCCTAGAAACCTAAGGCTGATTTTCTTAATAACTGTTAAGGAGAAAGTGGCTTATAAATATAGAATAAGAGTGGGGAGGGGCTTCTGGAGGTGGAGTTGCAGATGAGTTCTTAGAAAGGAGGATGCAGAAGGCTTGGATGATTTAATGGACAGAAGGCAGTTCACAGCCACAGGTGTGGCATGGGCTCTGAAATTGATCTGTGTTTACGGGGTTTTATAATTTCGAAGCATGTCTTCTCTTCAGCACTGTCTCACTTTGAGATCCATTCTCCTACCTGTGTGGAAGAGGCTGCTCGCTGAGGATGGAGTCACGTGTTTCCAGGTGGGCAAGAGGAGTAAAGCTTTCACAGGCTTAGAGAAGGTCATGGCTTAGGGGGATGCTGGAAGCTGGCTGTCCCAGCCAGCATCCTCGGGTTACAGATGAAGTCACTGGTCCATAAAGGTATAGTGAAAGCCTCAGAGTCACATGGTCAGTCATTTCCAAAGCTGGGAATAAAACCCAGGATTTTTGGATCTTCATGGAGGCCTATTTCCACCTGACTTCCTCCCTCCTCCATTACATCTTGTTCCATGAACTCAAGGGATTGACAGATTCCAAACCCAGAAGTTTCCCAGGCTTGTTACCTAGCAACGAAGTTTCTGTTTGGGGCCCTGAAGGAAACAGCCATTGTGCCTGGTCTGCCCCCCATGCTGAGCTGGCCGAAGGCCTGCTCCTGAACCACCCTTGCTATCAACAAGTACTGACCAAAGGGAACAGAAGAAACTGCAGCTGACCCCATAAACCAGTCCCCCAACCCCCACAGATGGTTCTTTGTTTAACAAAATATGATTAAGATCAATTCAGAGCAGGGAAGGCGGAGGCCCACTGCTCTTCAAAGCTTGTCATAGATGTCCATATATTCTGCTTATTTCTCTTTGTGTCCCTAGCTGAGGAAAAAAAGAGATAATGACTAACTATATCCCTAGCAAGGTTTTACAACAATACATTAAGAGGGCTGGGCACAGTGGCTCGCACCTGTAATCCTAGCACTTTGAGCAGCCAAGGTAGGAGGATCACTTGAAGCCAGGAGTTCGAGACCAGCCTGGGCAACATAGCGACACTCTGTCTCTATAAAAAAATTAAAAAAATAAATTAACCAGCCATGGTGGTGCACGCCTATAATCCCAGCTACTCAGGAGGCCTAGGCAGGAGGATCACCTGAGCCCAGGTGTTGGAGGCTGCTGCAGTGAGCTATAATTGTACCACTGTACTACAGCCTGGGTGACAGAGAAAGACCATGTCTCTTAAAATAAAAAAGAGTAGTTCATTATCAGATAGAAGGAAGTGGTGTTGGAGTGAGGGGTGGCGTTGCTGTGACTCCTTAGCAACTCGGAGTGAGGAAATTATCTCTAAAAGGAAGAATGAATGATCCATAGTTCCCCTCCAGCTTTCAAATTTAATGAGTTGATGCTTGATTTTTAAAGCATTGCTCTCTGGTAGCTCAAGTGTAATGTTTATCTGGGCAAATAAATTGGAGCTGAAATAATAGGCCCTTTGTGTCTTCCTCTGCGTCTCATTGCTGGACGGGGTCAGAAAGCGTGGCTGTGTCTGGGCCCCCGGAGGGAAGCCGACTATAGTGTTGAAGCTACTGAGAAAGCTTGTTTGTGCGAGGAGGGTTTTATCAGAGCTCTGGGGAGGGTGCTTCAGCTGTGGGGGTCTTACAAAGGAAGGAGCGAGCTCCCTGCCATGCATGGCTCTTGTTTCTCCAGCCAAGCAGCCTTCAAGGGCGGCCACTTCCAGAAGCTGTCTGCAGATCTGCTGAGGCCAGAGAGGCAGCCTCGGGGCCAGGCCCTGGGCAAAGCTGGAATGTTGGAAGCTTCTTTAAGGACATTTCAGCAGGATTTTGGTCATGTGTGGTATGTGTATATGTGATGTGCATGTGTGTGTGTGGTATGTGCGTGTGTGACGTGTGTGTGTGGTGTGTATGGGTCTTGTATGTTTCTAGTGTAGTGTGTGTGGGGGGTATGTGAGTGGTATGTGTGTGTCATATATGTGTTTCTGGTGTATTGTGTGTATGGTATATGTGGTGTATGTGTGTGGTATGTGTGTGGTGCTTGGCGGTATGTGTATGTGGTATGTGTGATGTGTATGCATGGTGTGTGAGTGGCGTGTGTGGGTGTGTGTTGTGTGTGTTGTGTGTTTGTGGCCTATGTGTGTGTGGTGTGTGGGGGATTTGGGATGCGTGTGATGTGTGTGTGTGGTGTGTGTTGGGGGATGGGGGTGTGTGTGGTGTATATATTTCTAGTGTGGTTTGTGGTGTATATGGGGGGTCCGAGTGGGGTATGTGGTGTGCGTGTGGTGTGTCTGTGGCATGTTTGGCATGTGTGTGTGGTGTGGAGGGTTGGGGTGTGGTGTGTATATTTCTGATGTGTGTAGTTTGGGAGTGTGTGTGGTATGTAGGGTGTGTGTGTGTGTGTGTGGTCTGTGGTGGGGTGTGGGGTATGGAGTGTGTGTGGCGGTGTGTGTGGTATGCGTGTCCCTCTGAGGTCACGCCCTGTGCAGTGCCAGGAGCCCAGGGAGGCTGCGGGAGCCTCTGGCGCTAGGCCAGGCTTCCCTCTCTGTGGCCCTGCTGTGGGACGTGCAGGCTCGAGACACCCCATGGCTGGAGGGGCAGGCAGGGCAGTGAGTGGCGGTGGCCTGCTCTGTGACAGCAAACACAGAGGTTAGGTAGACTCCCCTCGGCTAGTCTGCATTCCAGTGTCCAGTTAGGATGCTCTCCTCTGCAGTCCTGTGCTCACCTCGGCAGGTGCAGGTAAAGGTAAAAGCACCCACAGTCCCCTCTTAATTCCATGTCTGGCTGTTTCTCCAGTGACTGTCGCCCTCTGGCCCTGCGAAAGACAGCAGCTCAGACCGGTGGGTGCCCTTCCTCTGGTCCCGGGTCCTCCCTTGTCAGCTGCCTCTGCCCTTCCCTGTTCCCCTGCAAAATCTGAACGTAGGGCAGCCTGTTACAGTGAACGGACGAAGAGTAGCTTGCTTTCCTTTTTTCTTTTTTCTTGCAGAACCTTAATGGTGTGCAGTAGTCCTGGAGAAAGAGTTTTATGGTCTAGTGGAGCCCTACTGTAAACCCTTCTGGGATTGTGGCGGGATTCATTAGCATATCAAAAGCCAGAGGAAGTTTAAAATGGCTAAAAATAAACAAATCTGTTCAACTATATTTAATCTAGTGTTTCTCAGATTTTTAGTATCACCCTTAATAATACTTTTCAGGAAAAACACATGCTTAAGATATTACTCTTTCCAGTTTAATCTGCATTTCAATGGGCTTATTTGGATTTAAGTGAAAACAAAGGTTTATTTTTTAAATGAACATTTTATTTTGAGGCAGTTTAGATTTTCAGATTTAGATTTAGATTTAGATGGACGGATCGGATTTGGAAAATGATGCAGGTGGTGCGGAGAGTTCCTGTATACCATACCCTTAGCCAGTTTCCTCCGTTAACGTGTTGCGTGAGTGTGGTGTGTCTGTCACGGTTAACAGACTGACGCTGCTATATTCTTACTCACTGAAGTGCACACTTTATCCCACTGTCCTTAGTTGGTACCCAAGGTCCTTTTTCTGTTCCAGGATCCAGGATCCCACATTACATTTAGGAATCTTGTCTCCTTAGGTTCCTTTGGACTGTGACAGTTTCTCAGACTTCCATTGTTTTTGAAGACAGTTTTGAGGAGTTTGGGCAGCTGTTGTGTAGAATATTCCTGAACTGGGGTTTATTTGATGTTTCTGTCATAGGTAGACTGGGGTTATAGCTTTGGAGAGGAGGACGGCAGAGGTGAAATGTCACTCTCATCACCTCCTGGCTAGGGCATCAGTGTGGTCAGTCCTCATGCTGACTGTGACCACCTGACTGAGGTAGCACTCGTCAGATGTCTCCACGTAGAGCTCTTCCCTTTGTCCCCGTCCCACCTGTCCTCTTTGGAAGGAGGCCACCCTGTGCAGCCCACCCCAGAAAGTGGGGAGTGAGCGTGCACCTGCTCGAGGGTGGAGTACATACAAAGTTGTAGCATGTGGAATTTTCCTGCATGAGAGATGTGTCTTTCACCCCTCATTTATTTTTATCAGTGTTTATTTTATATTCTGAGTTATAAGTCATACTGCTTTGTTGTTCAGATTTTTTCAGGCTTAGCCATCAGGAGCTCTTTCATTGGGCCCCCAGATTGCCTAGACATACCCGTCAGTGTGGTTGTTTTTGTTAGTTGTGAGCACTTCCTTGCTGTGTGGCTCTACAAGGTGTTCCAAGCTCATCTTGAATATCCTGCTCTAGTCCTGGAACCAGCAGCCGTTTGTCCGGTGAACCCTCATTTCCCTAATTGGAACATTGTGTTAGAAACCAAGATCCGGGCACTAGATGTGCTTGTTGCAAACTAGGTATCATTGCTTCTGTGCCCTCTGAGCTGATGGAACAAGGAAAATATACGTATGCATACGAATCCAGGTGTGCACGCAAATCTATAAACATTTCTCTGTATAGCCGTCTGTATCTTCATTAAGCTGAACCCGAGGTCACACCGATGTCTCCAGCTCTATTCTGTTGCCTTTATTCTTACAGGTTCTACTCATTTCCAAACTCACTGTGGGCAGCACCTTTTCCCCCACCTCTTCCTGTTGTCGTAGTCTGCATTACATCCTGCGATACCCTGACCTCCTCCGTGATTTTTTTTTAATTTGCATGCATTATGGTTTGCTGTTTGTGCTGTAAAGTTTTGTTTTATGGGCTTTGATAAATCTGTGATTACAGCGTCATACCACATAGTTTCATTGCCCTGAAAGTCTCCTGCACCGCACCTGTTCAAGCCTCCTCTACTCTTAGCCTCACCCCTGCCCCCTGGGAACCACTGATCTGTTTAGTGACTATGATTTTGTTTTTTCCAGAATGTCCTCTATTGAAATCATACAGTAGTTGCCCTTTTCTTAGAAACATGTTTTGCTGTGAGAAGTCATCGGGGAGAGGAAGGGGCTTAGGGCAGGGAAGAAACACAGTGGACCCAGCCAACCACAGGAGAGCAGGGCCTTGCCGGGGGAGTCGGAGAGTGAGAGGTGGGTGATGGCTGGCCGTCCCTTCCCTGGGTGTGCTCTGAAGGAGTAAGGGCAGGAGGAAGAGGGACCCATGGAGGCCACAGCCCTGGAGCCGGGGATGGGATGGTTCATCTGACCTTCTGTGGACGTGCTGACTGTCTTCCTCATGGACCGCTGTCTCTTCCAGCCTTTCTCGTCCTTATCCACACACCCCATCACAGTGTGCAACCTTTAGCACAACCTCAGTCTTGCTTAATAAGTAACTTGGCTTATAAACATTTTGAATTGCTTAAATTGAATAATACTTATAATTGACCAGATGTTCTGAAAACAGTTTGCTGTTTCATGTGACTTGACATTCACTTCAGGAAAACAAAGACTGTTTTTTCTCTTATTGTGCATTGTGATTCTCTTAACAAATTCCGATTGCAAGTTTGCAGCTGTTCAATGTTTGAAAATCATATTAGGCCATCCTGTGTGCAGGGAATGTCCATGATGGATTTAGACAATACAGTTCTTTTTTTTTTTTTTTTTTAAATATGTCCTGTTATTGTCACCATTTGAACCGTGATTTTGAGCACAGCTCAGAGATCATGTGCCCTGGAGGAGAAAGAATACCGATGTGGTGCCCAGAAACGGGAATTTGACCTGCTTAAGTCCTGCTCACGGGGCTGAGGGGAAGTGGGGGCTGGGGGCCCCAGGCTGACCTGTGCCCAGGGCAGGGGGAAGCCACCAGGAGCAAAGAGAAATCATGGTCCAGGAAGAAAGGAAGCTAGGCATGTCCGGCCTTCTAGGCTGTGCTGAGGGGGCCACATTAGGCTGTAAACAGGAAAAGGAGCCCAGCTGGGAAGCTGAGAAGAGAGAATGGTCTTGGGAACAAGCAAGAAGGCTTAGGGCAGGGGTCTGGGGTGGGATAGAGGTCGTAAGTGGTTTATGGGTCAGAAAACTGTTTGCAAGATGTTGCCCTGGCCAGGATGTATGGCAGGGTAGGAGTTGGGTCAGGGGGTTCAGGAACCTTCTGTGGCACTGGTTGGTTAAGCTGTAGCATCCTGCCATTCTGGGGTGGTGTCCAGTCCTGGGCCATATTGCATAGCTAATGATAGAGCAGGAGGCTTTAGGAGGTTCTAGTGTTTGCTTCTTCCAAAGATGTTAGCCATTGGATTGAACTTCCTAAAAGACTAATTTTATCATATTATTTATCTGCTCAATACATTTTCTTCTCCCTGTAGTCTACGTAGGCTAATGTCCAAGCTCGTTAATCTGACATATAATAATGACTTCCGCTGACCAACCTTGTAGTATCTTCCAAGGACTTTAAATATATTACCTCTCACTCTTCACAAGTCTACACGGGGGTGACAGTATACAGGTTTTACAGAGGGAAAAAAACCTAAAGTTCATAAAATTTATGTAATTCCTCCAAAATCACCTAACCACGTTGCAGAAAAAGAATTTGAACCCAGTTCTGCCTGATTCCAAAGTGTGAGCTCTGCCCTAAAACTCCTCCTATAACGCCCTGAAGAACCTCAACCCTGTGCTTTTGCACCATCATCGACAACCTGTCCCCAAACCTCCAGGCCAGAGAAGCCAGTTAGCAGCCACCTGGCCCCCTTGAGACATTTTCAGCCTTGTGTGATTTCTGAAGCTCCCAGTCCAAGCCTCGATGCTTCTGGTTAAATTTTGTAGTCCCTTTTAGGGCTGGCTACCCTTTTTAATCAAACATAATTATCCCTTTTACAGTGAACTTTAAGAGATGCTACTTGAAAAAAACAAAATGATTAAGGATTAAAACAGAAGAACGACGCAGAGAAATACAAACAAATCGTGACCCATAAGCTCAGGATCCCATGTGGACGTTTAAAATAATAATGATAAATTCAAGTTGTAGAGAAATGCTCCAATGGAAATGACCTTGGGAGATGAGAAGCGCAGCACTCCCAGAGAACTGGGTGACACCTTGAATCTAACCGTCTGGACCCAATGGCTTTAGGTAGAATTGTGGTGCTTGTTTAAATTATCTTGAAAGCTCCAGCCAGTCCAAGAACCACTTGAATTTGTGTCAGACTCCTTTTATAATAATGGAAAACACAGTTATTCTAGACCAAGTGACTGACAGGCGTTAACTGCCCTGGAAGTGTCCTGTCTGTCCGGTTGCCCGATGCCTGCCCCGGGTGTGGGTCACCTGCCCTGATTTCCAGCGCAGGTTCCAGGCCACCTCCATCGCCCCTCACGTGCCTGGGCCCTGGCGTCAGGCTCCCCACCGCCGTCTGCCACGCGTCTGCCTCTCACATTCCTCGTCATGCGTCTTGTCTGCTTGCTCGGTTTCCAGGGTGGTGCAGGCTTCCTCCCGGGGCGCCCCGCAGAGAATTCAGCAAGTGGCTTGTCCTAACTAACATTGCTCAGTGACACACAGCGAGCTGTGAGTGCAAAACTTGAGAAAGGAATGTAAATGTAAAATAAAAGTCATGGCGACGCCTTGACCTTAGGGGCCGCCTGCACAAATGACAGTAAGATCCAACACCTAACTGCGGAGCGTGTGGCGCGGTCAGACTCTTTCGCATAGTGGCGTAAACCGCGGCTGTAGGAGACACCGCAAGGAAGGGGAGAACGGGTTTTCACTGAGCACGTGCTGTGTGTGGCAGGCCTTTTGTGTGGTCTCTCTTAATCCTTCCAGCACCACGTGAGATGGATTATATATCCATCATATAGATGAGCAAATTTAGGCTGGTCGTGGTTAAGTCACTGAGCTTGTTCCGGGCAGAGAGAGTTTGGGAGTGTGGTTCTGCCTGACCTCAAAGCACAGGGCTGGCTCTGCCGTCCCCTCTGGCCCCCGCACCCTGTCTTCTGGGGAATGATACTAGACTGTTTCTTCCCCCATTCAGATGTCTGCCTCCTTTTCACCTGTGTGATGTGTGACATTCCCTCGAAGCTCAAGCGTCCTCCTTCCCACCGAGCTCTTCTGAGTCTTCTACCCAGGCTTGTCCTCATGTTCACTGAGTGTCTCTAACACTGGAGAACAGTTAAACCCAAGTAATCACTATTGTAACAAAAGCTTCTGTTCCATGGTTGCTAAGTTTCGCTGTCCGGGCTAGGTGCTTGGTGGGCAGGTGTCTCACTAAATGCATGCGGTTGTGGGCGGGGGGAGGGAGGCTGGGGGAGTGGGTAAGCCCTTGGCCGTTTTGAGGGCAGGCATGCAAGTTACCATCAGAATGGTAAATGGACTACACATAGACCCAGTCTGGGGAGCCCTGGTCCAAACTTCTCAGAGGACCCAAATGAGTTCGTGTGAAACCTCTGGCCCATCAGCAGTCACCTGGCCACCACCCTGGGCCCTGCTGCCTCTGAGAGACAAGACCCCTGCCGTGCGCCTGGTGGAGGCCGGGGCGGGGAGATCTGACCGTCTGTGCTTCTCTCATTTCAGACTGCTCTGCGATGACCACAGCAAGGTACCGGCCCACCTGGGACCTGGCCCTTGACCCGCTGGTGTCTTGCAAGCTGTGTCTCGGGGAGTATCCCGTGGAGCAGATGACGACCATCGCCCAGTGCCAGTGCATCTTCTGTACTCTGGTTGGTCTTTCTGGTTGAAAATGTAGGAGTAGGTTTTTGCTTTCGTTTTCAGAGAGACCAAGCAAACCTCATGGAGTCTCCTTCTTGAGGCCTTTGCACAGTTCTTGGAATAATTTTTCTGCCAGCCGGGCAGACTCCCAAGGCAGAAGATTTCCATTACAGTTACTTGTGTGCAAAGGCAGTCCCTCAGACGGAATTTTACAGGCTAGTAACACAATTTAAGAACACTTATCGTAGCACATGTTCCCCTTGCTAGACAGTAAAAGCTTTTCCACACCTCGTTTTAAATTTAATGTAATAATCACATGCCTCGGATTATAACAGTGCCAACCTGGTGACTATGTGTAGCTAGAACATTCAGTTATTAGTGTCATCATTCACTGGTTTAATGCTAAGCTAGAATGTAGACATCTTAAAATCACATTTGAATTTTTTTAAGGCAGAGTAAACGTTCTTTGGGGGCTTAATGAATTATAAGGTCTCCTAACTCAAGAAGTTTGGGGCTTGAATTGAACTCAAGCCCCCAATTTTATCCATCAGAAAAGAAAAAAGGAATGAGTGTTTAAGGTTTACTTTCAGTTAATCTCATTGAATTTTACTTGGTTTTTCTTCCCATTCAAAGAATGGGAAAAAGGAAGAGTGGATTTATAGAAGCAGAAAGTAGGGTGGTAGTTACCAGGGCTCCTGGAGAACGGGGAGATGTAGGTGAGAGGGACAGAGTTTCAGTTATGCAGGACGAATAAGTTCCAGAGACCTAACATACAGCATGGAGAGTGGAGTTAAGAATTCCATGTTGTATGTAAGGATAGATCCGAAGTGTTCTCAACACACGCATGTGCACACACACACACGCACACACACAATGGCAACTATGTGAGGTGACAGATATTTAATTAGCTTGATTGTGGTAATCATTTCACAGTGTATTCATACATCAAAACATCACATTGTACACCTTAAATATAGTCAATTTTTATGTGTCAATTATACTTTAATAAAGCTAAAAAATAAAATACCACATTTATCATTAAAAAAAGTGCAGAAAAGAAAAAAACCTTTCTTCCGATTATAAAAAGCAAAAAAGTTGCTTCTGCACCTAACCGCTGTTGCGGGTGGGCGATGTGGACGCCTGCCCGTGAGCTGGTCACGCGTCTGATTAGAATCTGTCACTGTCTTTCTTCCCTCTGCACTGGGCGCCTTGCTCCTTGCCCGTGTTTGCAGCCTTCATTTCATTTGTGCCACATAGTCCTGGGCTGTGGGCACAGTGAATATTTTCTTCTTCGTTTTATAGATAGGGAGACGGGGCTTTACAAGCATTCCCGTCTGCGTCTTCTGACTTCTGGCTCATGGTGCTCAGACTCTCCTAAGGGCAGAAGAATTTCTGGCTCATTCTCTATCCCCCAAGCACCTAGTTTAGTGCAGGACTCAGAAGAGCTAATCAATACAGGCTCAGGGATTGAAGTGAAGTGAATTGATCCCAATGCTGTGGTTGACATCCAAGAAAAGTGCCTCATTAAAGGCTCAGGAAAATAGCTTCAACCTGGAGGAAGGGAAATTGCTTTTGACATTTTTCTGAGCTGGGGAAGGACCTCCCTCCAGTGAACACAGCAAGCAGGCCTCCTTGCCATTTCCAGGTGGGCTAGGACGGCCCAGCCTGCAGAGGCGGATGACATACCAGCTCTGTGCAAATCGCCCCTCTTGCCTGCGGGGGTGGGTTGCGTAGACCCCCCTCTGGCGGAAGTGCCCTGGATGTGTTTGCTGTGTCTGCTGTCACCTGCCTGCTGCCAAGGGTCCTGGTTTGTGTCTTTCCCTTGAAATACTCCGTTCTTCCTGGACCTTTTGCCAAGGCCTCCATTTTTGTTGTTTTTGTTTTTGTTTTCTGTGTCTAGAGAATTCTAGCAAAAACAAATGAGCTATTTAATTCGGACCAAAAGCTTTATTTAAGTCAGTGGCTGTGAAAGGAAGAAGCTAGCTAGCACTGTTTTCTCAAACAGGGGTGCTAGGAGTACCAAGGGACAGTGAGATGGTTGTGACTTTTTTTCTGCAGCTGTTTATTAAAACCTAAAATGTTGAAAGTAGTTCAGCTTCTGACTGTGGCTCACTGTAGCATGAAGAGAAGCACTCACCTGTGTGCTGGCAGGTGGAGGAGGGGAGGAGGTGTCCAGCTGCCGTGGTCCTTTCTGTCACACGCCTTCTGTGTAGGCTCCAGGTCACCCCGAGCTGTGGGAGGAGCCCAGTGCTGTGGCCAGAGGAGCCACACCTGCCCTTTCCCTGGGGGACAGACACGGGAAGGTAGAAAGCAGTGTGAGACTGGAGGGAGGCACTCTTAAAAAAATAAACATTGCTGCAGAATCGCTCTTAAGTGCTGATGTAAACGTTGCTGAAGGAAGAAGGGGCCGGAGGGGAAGCGTGGCAGCTGGAGTCAGGTGTCCCCACACCGAGATGCCAGCTCTGCTTCTGACCTGAAGCCTCGTTTACCCCACCTGTGTGATGGAGCCAGAAATAGCTGCCTGGAAGTTCAGATGGAGGAACATATGTAAAGTACCTGTCACGTGGCAGGCAGTCAGCAGGCCTGGTTCCTTCTCACTTGGCTTCTAAGTTTAGGTTTCCAATGGCAGGAATAGAAAAAGGGTTTGGGCAGCTTTCCCCATGCGTGTGTTCTGAGGAACATTTGTCTTAAAAGGTGCACTCGGAAATGATTTTTGTAGTTCAGTGAGTTTGCTAGATACTGCATGTCTGTCCCTGTCCCCCTGCCCCTTGCACCGCCACCGAGACATTCCGGGTGGCCAAGAGCAGGCGGGAAGCACGGAGGATCCCACAACTAGAGACAACTGCGCATTAACCTGCATGTCCCAGACTAACCTGAGCGTGGAGAGTGTTTGCCTGCCAGTTACTCATACGCGCTGCCCTGAGCGTGTTCCCGTGGCCCTGCCTTCCTTGCAGGGTGCCTTGTGACTTTAGCCCAAGTTCAGAGGTCGTCTTTGTGATTCTGAGGAGGTCGCGGAAAGTCTGCATTCATTGGGGGTCTGAACACAGGTTCCAGGTGCTATGCAGGGCTTTGGCAATTGGGAGGCCACACGGGCTACCGGATATCACAAATGGTTCCGTTTTGGCTGGGTGTGAAACCAGACTTTAAACGGCCAAATGTAAAGCTGAACATCTGTGTGCAAAAGTGTGAAATCTAAGTATAACCAACAGTTTCTGTGCTGAAGTACTGGAGGAAGAGAAAGGGTTTTGACATTTAAATCAAAATGAGGCGGCTCCAATCCTATCATGAGAACCAATTTCATGATCATTTTGTCAATCAGGGATTGAACCCGTGTGTAGGGTGGCCTGGGAGATTCTTTAGGGTCCAAAATCTAAAATGTAGGTGATGTTTTAAGCTAAAATGGGACACATTAGAGCCATTTTGGGCTCACTTATTTATACTTGTGGCATTTTATAATTTTACTTAGAATATATATGTTTTTTTACTGCTGACAGACTTGTGTCTAGTATGACACCTTGTATTAATAAAATTAGAGATAATGCTCTCATCCCAAAGATGGGTACACGGGAGGCTCAGAAAGTGAGGTGCTGTGGCTCTACCTCAATTCACAAGCCCCCAGTTACCTGGGCAGGTGGAAGTGTCTCCTTTTCTATTAGTCCTCAAAGTCTAGTGAAAATTATTTTTTAACCATAAAGTTAAATAAGCCCAACATAAAATACATGTATAAACACACTCACATATATATATTTTGTGTACTTTGAGCGAGAATTACATCTATTCTGATAATAGCTATTTATTGGTAAGAGTTTTGCCATTAGAACTGAGATGACAGGGTTTTGATAAACATGGAAAATTATTACTTAAAAATGTAACTTTTGGTAGGCAAGATCTTTTCCACCCAGAATTTGTGAATGTAATAAAAGCAACCCTTAGCAGTTTAAATAGAGTTGGGCCAGCTGCTTGATTGAGCTGTGTGACTGAACAAGGCCTTGGGATTTGGGCTCAGGTCTTTGTTCTGCCTCTGCTACTTGCTAACTGTGATTTTCAGCAAGTGGCTTAACTTCCCTGAGCCTTGGTTTCCTCATCTCTAAAATGTGATCAACCTCATGAACAAATTAAATGCGATAATGTGTATAAAGTATTGAACAGCCACATGCCTGATGGTAACACAGATACCATTTCCTTTTCTTCCTGTGCATTGGTGAGGCTGTTCACCTAGCGTGCTGTGGGAAAGCTATGTAAACTCCAAGCTTCTAGTTATTCAACTTATTAGGAAACAAGTTACATTTCCTCACCTGGAAATTAAGCTGATTTCAGGGATGGCCTTCACTTGTACTTTGTATCCCTGTTAGCTTTGCGTTACATGTACTGTGCAGTGTGTGCTTATGTACATAATGGATATTTATTCCTTTAATTTTTCAACCCTTATTGAACACCTGGCTTGGGCCAGGTGCCCTGGATACAAACCTTGTCCTCCCTGATCTTTGATCCTGGGGAGATACAGGTCAGTGTTGGAATGCCCTGGAGTGGGAAATGCTGCATTGGCAGCGTAGATAAAGTTTTCACAGCACAGAGAGAACAATGAGTTCCACCTGGCGTTATCCAGGAAGGTTTTAGGATCATTTGAACCAGCCCCTGGAGAAAGGATGAACAGATAGAGCCCCCACAGTGGGGGCCAGCAAAAGAAAAGGGTGTCATGCAGTGATAGGACCAGATTGGGAGGACTTTCCTAAGGTTTCACTGGTTTCTAAAGCCTAACAGTGACACCCAGTCACATGCCACACACACCGTTCTGTCAGGGACAGACCATGTATATGATGGTGTTCCCATTAAGGTTATAGTAGAGCTGAGAAATTCCTTTCCCCTAAGATTTACTATACCATACTTTTAATCATTATATTAGAGTATGCTCGCTTCTACTAAAAAAAAAAAAATAAGTTCGAAACCAGCGTGAGCAAGAGCGAGACCCCATCTCTACTAAAAATAGAAATTAATTGGACAACTAAAAATATATAGAAAAATTAGCCGAGCATGGTGGTGCATGCCTGTAGTCCCAGCTACTCGGGAGGCTGAGGCAGGAGGATTGCTTGAGCCCAGGAGTGTGAGGTTGCTGTGAGCTAGGCTGACACCACGGCACTCACTCTAGCCCAGGCAAAAGAGTGAGACTCTGTTTCAAAAAAAAAAAAAAAAAAAAGTTAACGGTGGAACAGCCTCAGGCAGGTCCTTCAGGAAGTATCCAGAAGAAGGCGTTGTTATCACAGGAGATGACAGCTCCGTGCGTGTTATTGCCCCTGAAGACCTTCCGGTGGGACAAGACGTGGAGGTGAAGACAGGGATATTGTCGATCCTGACCCTATGAAAGCCCAGGCTAATGTGCGTGTAGCTTAATGTTTAACAAAAAAAACTTAAAATTTAAAGAAAAATTTTAAATAGAAAAATGGCTCATAAAATAGGATATAAAGAGAGAAAATATTTTTGTACAGCTGTACAGTGTGTTTGTGTTTTAAGCTAAGTGTTATTACAAAAGAGTCAAAAAGTTAAAAATTTTTAAAGTTTATGAAGTTAAGTTACAGAGCTAAGGTTAATTTATTACTACTGAAAAAGAAAAATATTTTTTATAAATCGAGTGTAGCCTAGGTGTCCAGTGTTCATAAAGTCTCCGGCAGTGGACAGGCATGACCTAGGCCTGTATGTTCACTCACCACTAATTCAGACTCACCCAGAGCAGCTTCCAGTCCCGCGGGCTTCACTCGTGGTAAGTGCCCATACAGGCATACCATTTTTTATCTCTTATACTATGTTTTTACTGTGCCTTTTCTGTGTTTAGATACACAAACACTGACTTTTGTATGAAAATTGCCTCCAGTACCCTGCACATGGCGTGCAGGGTCGTAGCCTGGGAGCAGCGGGTTATGCCACACAGTCTAGGTGTGTAGTGCCACCCAGGTGTGCGTAAGCGCACACGATGATGTTCACGCAAGGAAATCGCCCATGGATGTGTTTCTCAGAATATGTCCCCATGTTGCCTGACACGTGATTGTGATTGGCAGGGACTAGAGTGCTCTAGACTACCTAGAGATGCGCTCAAAGCCTGGGAAGGGAGCGGTGTGTTTGTCACCTGTGAGGTGGCCACTAAGGGCCTTCCTGGGGTCATTGACCCCCTACGTGAGGCCAGAGCCCCATGGAGAGCCAGAGAGGCTGGGATTCGGAGGGGACACAGACCCCAGGCCTCTCCTTGGGGTCTGGGAGGTTGAGAGATGAGAGAGTCCAGGCATCTTACTGATAAATGAGGATGGGGTAACATTTGTTGATGGCCATGGTATACCAGCTGCCTTTGCTCATCATCTCACTCTCCGTGATAACCTGTGAAGTATGTGACACGGGCAGACCCTGCCGCTTGTGAAAAGGACAGAGCAGCTCAGGAAGATGGAACGGCCTGCCACAGACAGCTGCCAGGCGTGCCTGGCGCAGTGCGCTCCCTCCTGCATTAAAGTGGGCTCTTCTTTTTTTAACTTGTAATGTCGATGAATTGAAATGCTGTTAAGAATTTCACAGACGCTAATTTGCACACACACCCCCACACACAAACAAGTAAATATTAAATATTTGTCAAAGGGATGGAACAGTAGACTCCTGTCACTGTCTGTGGCCACGGCCCAGTCCTCAGCACAGGCAGTCGTGAGAACCTAGAGCGGCCTCCTGCGTTCTGTCCGTGGCCGCCTCCTAGGGAACGTCCCCGCTTTGATGGTAGCTTTAATAGACCGTGCGTAGGCTGCAAGCTGTGCCTGAAGCCCGGTGACACAGTGACCTGACTGAGAGCCCGTGGTCTGAACCACTGCCCGCTTAGGCCCTCACACTGCCCAGAGCAGATTCTCAGGACGCAGCTACATGAGATACAGGTGCCCCCCGCCCCCAGCTGCTCTCCACGGCCCCAGGAACGGAAGCCCCCCTCCCTCAACACTGTCGCGTTTCTTACCACGTGCTTCCTGCAGGCCGCGCAGGGCCGGACACCTGTTCGTGAGCTCACCACTGCCTGTCGAGCCGGCATCCCTTTCTCCTGACAGTTCTTTGTCTTGGACGGACTCAGCACTGGGACGGACAGTTTCTTCCCTGTTAACTCAGTAAAGATCCGAGATAAACAGCCTCCATAGCCAGCGCTCACCTCCCTCAGCCCTGCGCCGCGTGTGCTCCTGGGAGTCCCCGCGGCCGTGGCGCGAGGGCTCTTCCGGAGCGCCTTCCTCCGAAAAACAGGTGCTTGGTGCTGGCCGGCTGAGTTGACCTAAAAATCTCAAATGAGTGACAGGCTCACAACTGACAACTTGCCACGCAGGGCTCTTGAAAGAGCACGTGACACCAAACCTCGCAGTCCACGTCTTTACTGCGCGTCTGCAGTCACAGCCGCCGGGTGAGGGCGTGTGAGGGCCGCAGAGGTGCACAGCCGTCACCTCCCGCCCTAGCCGCAGTGGGGTGAGGCGTGCACGGGTCCTCTAAGTGGGCAGTGGAGTCCCACGGACAGGGAGGTTTGCTCCGGGTTCCTAAAGCCACCCGGTGAGAGTTGCTGGGGGACTCCTGTGACGCTGTCCTCCTGAGGTTGTGAGGTTGTGCTGAGGTCCTGCCTCGGCCTCCTGACGACGGTACTGCAGGCAATGGCTCAGCCTCGATCCTGTGCACAGGACCAGGGTCGCCAGCCCACCTGCCCTGCAGCAGCCGCGCGGACGGCATGCCTGTCTCAGGGCCCAGATCTTCTGCTGAGGGACGAGGGGAGGCGCCACCGGGTGTCTGGTGATTCCGTGGATGTTCTGCTCAGCTACACGTCAGTCCATCCACCATCTGTCTATTTATGTAGCATGGATTCATCTCTTGATAATTACCAGCACGCCTTAGGGACTGGGTATAGAAGGATAAACAAACAGTCTTGCTTTCAAAGAACTTGCCGTCAAGTAGAGGAGAAACATGAACAGATCATCGATTGTTGATGGCTCTAGAAAGGCTGAGGGACACACTCAGGTGTCTGTCAGGAATGTTCTGGAGCACGACTGCCTCTGGGGCACTGGAGCTGTGATGTGATTGTTTTTCGGTTGCAAGCTTATCCCACAGTATTAGGACCAGGCTCCGAGAGGCGACGGCCCTTGTTCAAGCTGCGTGGCTCGTAGGTGGGTGAGCCGAGATTCAGGCCCAGGGTCCTCATTCCTTGCACACCGTTCGTGGGGTGCTGCTGCTTTAGTTTGGACCTGCCTGCGTGGGTTTGTGAACTGTGGGTCCCTGATAAGCACCTTTGAGTGCAGTTTCTGGGCATTGTCTCCTGCTCTTAGGATCATCAGTAGCCAACAGGCCTTCGTGTGAAAAAACAGACAAAATTCAGATTTGCTGCAGTTTTGGGCCTGGCAGATATGTCTCTGTGGCCTGTTTCTCCTTGGCGAGAAACTTCTGACGCACTGGAGGGATGTTAGCAAATCAGCAGTGCCGTCTCCTCATCAGGTTTCAAAGGGTTGGAAGCCAAAGTGGAAAACGAAATGCCTGGAACATTCTGTGGCTCGTGTGCCCCCCTGTTCCTATTGGACAGCTGATGCCTGTTTTCCTGGAATGCCTTTGTCCCTCTGGCTGGCTTTTTACCTCCGAGCGGCCCTCCCTGACCGCACTCCAGTGGGACCCTCCTCTCTGCCCCGTGGTGGCAGGTTAGAGCCTCACTGCCCCAACACAGGGGCCCCATTCGAGCACTGAACACCACGTGTTGTCGTAGCGATGTGCGGACCATCTTTTCCCCACATCGGGCTGTGCGGGAGGCTCTTGATGTCTGGGGTCATCTTTGCATTTGCAGCGTCTTGAACAGGTAGAGGAAATTGGCTCTGGGGAGACTCAGACTTTGCCAGCTTAAAGTGCCTACAATTCTTTGTTCTACAAATAACTTTATGAGATAGCAAAAAATACTTAATACATAATTGCTTATGAACGAGTTTTGTAAAATAAATTTTATTATGTATAGTTGAGGGTTACAACATGATGTTAGGGATACATACAGATAGTAAACTGGTTGCTATAGTGAAGTAGATTAATATATCTATCATCTCACATAGTTACTTTGTTTTGGTTACAGGAGCAGCTCAAATCTACTTATATGACAGAAATCCCTGATACAGTGCGGTTGTTGTATTAACTTCAGTCCTCACATTATACATTCGTTTTCCAAACATGTTCTTTTGAAAGATTTCTTAATTGAGGAGAAAGTAAGTAAAAAACTTAAAAAACAAATTAAAAAAACCCTCACCAACATTGAAATCAGGCACACATGGGGTTGAGTCCTGGTGCCTCTACTTGAACATTACGACTTTGGGCCGGTTCTAAACTTCCCTGAACCTTGGCTTTCTCATCTATAAAACTTCATACTATTCTTGTGCATGTTTATTGCGCTGACATAGGTAGTGTTTAACACAGCACGTGGTACTTAGAAGGCATTTGATTACTGATATCTGCATTTAACATGATAGTAGAAAAATGTATCAGTATCTGCTTTTAGACCATATATTTTTATGGTCTTTTTTACCTTTTGTCTTTTTTTTTTTTTTTTTTTTTTTTTTGCTCATTTAAAAACAACTTTTTTCTGCTATTAGATTAAATAGCATAGCTTGCGAGTCATGGCCCACTTTATATTTGGAAGAAGACTGGGCTTGTTTTTGATGGATGCAAGGTCAGGCCGTCGGATCCTGATCTCTCTTTATAGACTGGACAAATTGATGTTCTCAGAACATAATCGTTTTGCGAATTGCTCAAATAGATGCATTCTGATGACATAGAATGTTCACTCGTGGGTAGCTTTCAGCCAGACATGACTCACTACTTGTTGCCATGTGCAAGCTCTTGGAAAATGATGTTTAAAGACTTCCCCAGGGTGTATGTTTCACACCAGTTGTATTTTGCCACTTAGAAAGAATAATGTTCTATCATCATATGCTGCTCTGCACAATATTGTGAAAGTTTTCAGCATTGTATTCGTTTAGGGCTGTGGTCCCCAACCTTTTTGGCACCAGGGGCCAGTTTCATGGAAGATAATTTTTCCACGGATGGGGATTAAGGAGTGCAGTGGAACTCTATGGCCCGGTCCCTAACAAGTCACAGACTGGTACCAGTCCATGGCCCTGGGGTTGGGGACCACAGGTTTAAGACATTTAAGTATCCTCCAGAGACTCTATTTAGACAAACTTGATCATAGAAAGTAAAATAATGATCTTGTTGCTAAGGTTTTGGGTTTTTTTTTTTTTATTGTATATAATTTACTCTAAGAAACATCACTCAGATAGACAAATGGGAGAGAACAACAGCCACTGTTTCCTTAGCTGGTGCTGTACACCAGGTGTTGTGCCAGGTGCTTTTATCTACTTTATTCCTTTCTGTCACAAAAGCCTAGCAAGACGGACATCCCTGCTTTCTTGTGGAGGGAGCCGTGGTTCAAACTTACCAAGTAACTAGTTCATGGCCTCTGACTAGAGGGACAAGGGTTGCTTGAGTCCACCTGGCTCCAAAGCCAAGGTTTTGTCCCTCATTATGTTGCACCCGGCCATGAATAGGACCTTCCACTCGCGTGCCAGCTGAAAACAGCCCACGGTTGCAGCACTGCACCAGGCCACTAAGCCACAGGGGCGTTGCCTGGTAGCAGGTCAGCTAAGGCTGCCTGGGCCGGGATGTGACTCCTCTCTCTTCCTCACCATCTGCCTCTCTCTGGCTTTCCCCTCCTTGTTCTAGGGAAGGCCTTTCATTGGTTTTAATGCATTTATCTCTGAAAACTGCCATTTTGTGCCTCAAGCGAAACTCCAAGACTGGGCTCATCTGTGCTCACTGCTCTGGGAACTCTCCATAAACCTGGGTTTGGCAAAATGTAGGTGTGCTTGTGCGTGATCTAAGTTCAGGGCCACTACCATTGTCAGGGCCCCACAGGGACCCAGGCTGACACCTGGGACTGTCCGCTGAGAGCCACCAGCAGTGCGGTGTGTACATGAAGTTACAGCTTTTGAGAAAAGCTTTGGGAAATGACTCTTTCTGAGGATGGCTTTGATTTCTATCTTCTAAAAAAAAATTGCTATCTAGTGTTTAATAAATGAAATATTCTGGTTTGCTAGAATAGGGAGAATTACCCATTTAGAATAAATTAGTCTTTATGTATCAAGCACATACTCTTTTTCATGTGTCCTCCTAGACTCTTTTCCTTGCATAAAATTCTTACTATTATACTGCACGGTAAATTAAACTACCCAAAATTGAAGATCAGGAGAATGAGGATGGTAGTCAGAGAGAGAAATAGATTTGTTCTAAACATAGAAGTAGGAGGAATTGCAGTTGGATTTCAGTTAAGGCCCACTCACTAATAATAACCATATGTTCTTATAATAATGCTTTTTTCGAGAAGGTAGGAGCTTCACAAAAGCTTATGGGCTTTTCTTGATGAATTCCCATTATAATATTTTAGTGTTATTATAGTAGTGTTGCTATTATGAATTTTGGATTTAGGACTTTGATTTAAAGTTGATTTGGGGATGCCATTGAGATGTTTTACATTGTTTTCCCTGCACGAATGGCCTCGTTTTCCCATGTTCTTTGAATTCTTGCATGAGCACTTCAGAGTTTGACTCTAGTCTCTTTTGGTAATGAGCCTATGTGGGGAAAGCCATATCTTGTGTTCTCATTGCTATTTTTAATGTGCTTTTCAAGGAAACACTAGATTTCCAAAACTAGCAGGCTCTGTAAAGCAACAGTAAATCGGTGCCGATAAAGGACACGAAATTTTTTGCATTCACTGTGTTTTGTATCCCCCACTTGATCTTTTTTGACTCACTTCAGATTTCAAGCAGTACTCCCAAGGAGGTAAGGCTGGCAGTCACCAATGAGAAGTGTACATGGGCATTTCAGCTGAGCAAGCTTGGGTTCGAATCTAGGCTCTGCCCTTACTATCTGAGCGAGCTAGCAAGTTCCTTCTTTGGTGACTCAGTTTTCACATCTGAAAGATGGAACAGTCAAACCTTTCTTTTAAAAATGTCCCAAGGATTAAATGAGACAATGGAAGATGGAGAGTTTGGTATGGTGCCTGACATCTCGTATGCATTTGAGAAATGTTACTCCCCAGCCTCCCTGGCTGCCTTTCTTCTTGCTGTCACAGTTACTGGCTTTGTGTGTGCTGAGGGTGTGTGCAGGCATCTGACCCGCAGCCTTAACTTTGTGAACCAGCACACGGTCCCTGGCACAGGTACCCCTTAAATATCTGTTGAGTGAATAAAAGCTCTAAACCTCCAATTGGGGTGTTGCTGTGGGCCGCACAGTGGAAATGTAAAACTGTGATGGAACACTGTGCTTGGCCATTTTCTCATGCATCACTATTTCTGTGGCATTAAGGACAGAAAGATGTTTACAGACATGTCTCTGTTTTTCTTTCAGTGCCTGAAACAATACGTTGAGCTCTTGATCAAAGAAGGATTAGAGACTGCAATTAGCTGCCCTGATGCTGCCTGCCCTAAACAGGGCCACCTGCAGGAGAACGAGGCACGTGCAACGAACAGTCGGGTCTGTCCAGTGGATGCTAGTGCACCCTGCTTAGCTTCTCAGGGCGGTGTGGGTTCTGTTTAGGTTTATGTTGCATTATATTCTAGCTTTCAGCATGTTATAACTCTTGTTTGTATTTTTTCCCTTAGATTGAGTGCATGGTTGCGGCCGAAATTATGCAGAGATATAAAAAGCTACAGTTTGAAAGAGGTAGGTGACCTGGTGTTGTGATTCCTATAACAGAAGGTGGGTAACTTTGGGGGCAGTGCTTTTGGTAGATATGATTATCTGTCATTTGACAGGAGTGAAAAGGCTGCAGTAGGAGTGAAACAGTTGATGTGAATTGAACTTCTGGAATTCAGCTGACACTCTGAATTCTCTGAACAGCTAGCTCACAGTTGGAAGACCTTGGCTAGTGGTCTGTTTGGTAGCAGGAGGAATGCATGAAATGCACTGTTTTAGAGGATTGAGGCCTCTGGGGGTGGCTTAGAGATGATGACTCCCATGGCATTATTCTTCAGCTGGGTTAAGGCCTTGCAGTTTGAAGGCTAAACTCTTAGACTGGCCCTGGATGTGCAGGATCCGAAGGCGTGGGAGGAAGTCTGAGGACGAGAGCAGTAGCAACTGCAGTGACTGCCGTCCTGCTAGCAGTGAGTGTCGCTGTTCAGTCTGCACCGACTCCCCACGTGGTGCAGGCCTAGATAGTAGGCGCTGAATGAATAATTGGGCCTCTCATCCCAGTACGTATCACAGCAGTCCTGGGAGGCTAGTCTCTCGTTACCTGATAAACCAATACCCAGAGAGGCTGACGGACTTGCCCTGATTCTAACTCCCGTGGGTGGTTGGGGACCAGACGCCCTGACACTTAGCCGTGACCCCTCCTGCTGAGCCCCACACAGCCTTCCTTGCTGGAGCCAGGCCTGATGCAGGCAGGGGGGTCCATGGGGAGAAAGGTATGACATGACCCAGCTGGTGAGGGTGGGCAGAGCAGCGTTACAGTCATTGTGTTGCAAAGTGTTAAAACGTGTTGAATGTCCAAGAGAGGTCTTTGTCTTTGCTCTCTGAAGCACTGTAGGATCACACAATGATGTTGTAAAGAGCCCGTGAACTCTGTTTGGCCTCGCTTTCATATATTCTCTGGGCCGCGGGCCCCTCTGCAGAAGAGCCAATGGACAGGTGTGTGCAGGGGCAGCTTTCTCGTGCAGGACGTCACCGTGAGGACGCTGAGTGCCGGCTCTGAAGTTCTCAGCTTAATCTGTGATCCCTGACACCTGCTCTACCGCTTCCTAGACTGGTGCTCAGGTCCCTGCCGGCACCAAGGAGGATTCCCCTGGGATGCAACCCTGGAGGGCATGTTTACATGAGAACTTGTCAGGATGGGACTGGAAGGCAGAACAGACCAAAGTATCCAGAGACCCCGGTTTAGCTCAGTGTCAGAGTGGTTTGTTTTTAATATTTTAGAGAAATATTAACGATAGCCGGACATGGTGGTGCGCCCCTGTAGTCCCAGCTTCTCGGGAGGCTGAGGCAGGAGAATCACTTGAGCGCAGGAGGTGGAATCCAGCCTGGGCAACACAGTGAGACCCTGTCTCTAAAGAAAAAAAGATAATAGGAGCCAACTTAAAAAAAACATTGAATAGCATTTTTGGTGGCATTGAAGTTTGTTTTCGAGAGCTCCTTTATTTCAGTGGCATATATCGTTTGCTTTGGGGCAGTTTAGAGCTGTAATATAATGCTACTTGGTGCAAAAGTCAGCATGTAGAGCTATAAAATTGATTGATTGGGTTGCTGAGACTTTCAGGCTCTTTTGAAAATATTTTCCAGAGAGAATCTTGACTAAAACTGGCAGTTTTTTGGATTATAAGAATATGAACTTTGTATGACATTGAATTTAATTTAAAAATGCAGCTGGGTAAGTTTTTCTGCCTAATAATTTTAACTTTTATTTCTTTTGTACTTCGGCTTAGTCAAAAAAGCTTTTTTTCCCTTTTGCATAAACATGAAGCCTACTTAGGTTTAAATAAAAAACCTCTCAAACCTATCACTTTAAAACATTTTACATGTTAATTTTTTTTTTTTTTTTTACAAAAAAGAATTCAGACTTAATACAACTAAGATCTGTCTAGATGAAATATTGGAACGTCAGAGCTAAAATAGAGCTGTGGATTATAGCCAGCGCCTTGCACGAGCTTGGAGACAGGATCAAAAAGCAAATTTTGACTTGCTCTGTGCCTCTAACATCCAGCCAGTGAAGGATGTCCAGGCAGAAAACTCAGACAGTTCAGTGATTTTCTGAAAACATTTAGTTACCAAAAGGTCCTGTGGTTAGTTTAAGTTGCATACACTGTCTCCACTTAGTCTTAGAATGTCTCCTGTGATGTAACAGCCTTGATTTTAATGTAAACTTCTCCCCTTCTGTGGTTGGGGCTTTGACAAGCAGTGAGCCAGGGAAGGGGGCTCAGGAGCTGTTTTCCTTTCAGGCCACCGACTCTGCCCGGTCCATCCAGGGCCCGGGGCGGGGACGGGCTTTCAAGAGAGGCAGCGTGGATCACTCTTCCCGCATCCTCCGCTGCACTGTCCACGCCCACGCTGCGCACCAGCTGTGCCGAGATGCGCATGTTCGCGTCTGCGCGGGCCTGCCCGGAAGCTCCACCGTCCCAGAGACGGGCACGTGGGCTCTGTCCTGTCTTCCGCCCCAGCAGAGTGCCTGCTTGCATGAAGGCTGAAGTGGAGTCTGGTCTTGTGTTGTTTCGTTGTGCATTTTAAGAGAAAGTAAAGCTCAGAGAGATGAAAGAATATGCTGGTTTTACCCACCAGTAATCAGGCCTAACCAGAGATAAGGACTCCCAAAAATGAGGCCGTCTCACAACAGGAACAAAGCCACTACCCCAGTCTCGTACCAGGGCACCCGCCAGGCCCGGCAGTGCAGCAAGAGCGAGCACGCAGGGCGTCATTTACCTGGTGCTTCAGAAAGTAGGCATCTGTTTTTTAAAAAGGAAAACCACCTTTGTAAAGAGTCTTGGACTTTTTTCAGTAGAAGGCTGAAATTAATCTATTATGAATATGTCTTTGGGAGATTGGAGAGATTGGAAATTAGTTTCTTCTGGTGTGCCAGAAAGCGTATTGTTTGCTTTGTCTGAAAATATGTCTTACACACATATACAATGTTGTAGATATAACGTGCCATACAAGTTAGAATATGTAATGTATGTTATTAGCCATATATGCGATAGAGAGATAGATACAGATTTTGCAAAGAAAAGCTTCCTAGCGTTGCTCTCGGGGAATGTTCTCTTCGACTGGGTTTCATCTCGCGCGCAGCCGGAGTGCAGCCGTGGAGAGGGAGACGTAGAATATTGGTAGAAGTCTGTGCCCGAGCCCCAGGGCCGTGTTCACAGGTGTGAGGTGCCCGGCAGCACAGGGAGATGTTTGCGGTCAGCAGATTGAGCAGGTATTTGCCCTTTGCCTTTCTGATAGGGAATCTCTCCACCTGGGAACAGGCAGTGCCCTGTCACAGCTCTGTGAGGACAGAAGTCATGAAAGTTAAGTCGTTCCCATGGAAACCGTAGCTGGGTCTGCCCTGCTCTCCACTCCGTGCTATAATGGGCCCTTCATGATGAGGATGCGTCATGGCTTTTCCCCTCTTGTGCCAGGAAAATGGATGGGAGGCGGCACCTGCCAGGCACGTCACTGAAGAGACGGGGCTTCAGGCAGTCCGCTGCATCCTCAGAGCCAGGGGAAGGTCGGGGAGAGCAGTGGGACCACGGTCCATCCGGCCCTCACCACAGTGCCAGGCTGGGAAGAAAGCAAAGACAGGCTGAGGGTTTCTCTGCCTGCATCATGTGTTGTTTAGCACCTTGCACCCTGCAGAGCTTGCGTCAGGCGCCATGCGGGTGCAGGACCTCTTATCTCCTCTGGAACAAAGCCGGGCTCACCCTGCAGCATGCACAGGTAGCAGGCCCAGCTGTGTGGCTGAATTCACAGGGCATGAGTCACAGAGGGTATGGGAGGGGACTCAGACCACCTGAGCAGCAGGGCCACCTCCTCCCTGCTCTGCTGTGTCCCCTCAGCTCAGGTGAGACACAGGCATCTACCCCCACACATGTGCCCCACAGACCACGACTATATTTTCCCAAAAGCCACCTCATCAGATCTGACAGCTGGGAGCTTTCTTAGAAAAGCGAATGCCGAAACTGTCAATGAATAAGACGAGAGCTACTTTATTCCTTCTCTCAGTATTAGGCATCCTGGGGATTTTATGTTAACATGACAAAGATCAGTTAAAGAGGGACAGGTGTCCTGAGCTCCAGAGTCCTTTCTCTTATCAAGTTCTTCTTAATCTTCTGCCAGAATGAATAATTTGATAGCTTTGCGCTATTGATTAATTCACCTTTTAAGAAAAAGGCAGAGGTTACTTAGGAGAGATCGGGAGTCGGCCGACCACAGCCAGGGGCCAAATCTAGCCCAGCCCATGGTCTGCTGCTGTGATTGAAGTTTTACTAAATGTTCATTTCAGATCACTGTGCCTGCTTTTGCACTACAGTGTCACAGCTGAGTAGCTGAGACTGAAACCCAGAAACTGCACGGCCTTCAAAGACTTACATAATTACTATCTGGCCCTTGACAGAAACAATTTGCCAACCCTCGGTTAGATGATTTTCAAGGTTATACCCGACACGGGCTTTTCCCTAGAGGGCTGGCTGTGCATCCCCGTTGATTCGGGGGCCGTGGTAAAACACGCACGGCCATACACCTATGTGTGTGCGTGCATGGTCAGGACACTCTGGCTGGGACTGAGTAACTGAATTGCCGCTGTCCTGTGGCAGGGTGTGTGGGTGAGATGTGGCCCACGGACAGCCCCAGCGCATCCTGGAGCCCCAGTTCTCACACACCCCGTTTGTGATGCAGGTGAGCTAAGCCTGCCGGCTGCACGGCCAGGAAGTTTGTAAGGGAATTTTGGTGCCTCCCAAGTTTTCCCAGGAAAGTTCATTTGTCCTGATGACTTTGCAAGAGGAGCCCTGCTGAAAAGCTCATGAGCCGGCAGCCTACTCGAAGGCCGTTGGGAACAGCCCGACTCCGTGGCTGCCGTCGCTTTCTGGCGCGGCCTTAGCGCTCCGCGTGGCTCCTCCCCACCATCCCCTCCTTGGGGAGTCGGCGTCGCCAAAACTGAAAATGAAGTGAATAGCCAGGTTCACAGCAAAGGGCCGCTCAGTACCAACTGTTTGAATAAATGCACTTTCTGGGCAAGGATGTGAAGCTATAGGCATGTCAGGCTATCCTGTTTTTTTTTTTTTTTTTTTAGAAAGAGTCTCACTCTTTTTTACGGGCTATAATGAGTGTCGTGGCGTCATTCTAAGCTCACAGCAACCTCAAACTCTTGGGCTCAAGCAATCCTTCTGCCTCAGTCTCCCGAGTAGCTGGGACTACAGGCATGTGCCACCATGCCCAGCTGATTTTTTCTATATATTTTTAGTTGTCCAGCTAATTTCTTTCTAT
>CAUYSK010019463.1:0-29781 GCA_963575035.1 Avahi laniger | reverse complement strand
GAGTGCCGTGGCGTCAGCCTAGCTCACAGCAACCTCACACTCCTGGGCTCAAGCAATCCTCCTGCCTCAGCCTCCCGAGTAGCTGGGACTACAGGCATGCGCCACCATGCCCGGCTAATTTTTTCTATATATTTTTAGTTGTCCATCTAATTCCTTTCTATTTTTAGTAGAGACGGGGTCTCGCTCTTGCTCAGGCTGGTCTCGAACTCCTGAGCTCAAACAATCCACCCGCCTCGGCCTCCCAGAGAGCTAGCATTACAGGCGTGAGCCACAGCGCCCGGCCTTGGAAATGGTGATTTTGTTAATTGGCTTAGCATCATCCTCATGGCCCTTTAGCATGGCTTCCATATATAAGTATTGATTAAGTTAGCATTGATAGTCAACTCTCAATTGATTTTGCATACAGAGGACATTTATTTTCTGGTGCCTCTTATGATTGTGCACTGAGGAGTTAATCCCAGCAGCACTCTTGTGCTGGCCGCTGCATATGTTAGGGGTGAGATTGGTTCTTGGAGGCCAGAAGCAAAATTGTAGTCCTGGGACAATGGAAAGTCTTGGGACCTCAGAGGAAAGTGGCTGCAGGGTGCCACTTAGGGGAGAACCTTGGGTGTCATGACACTCAACCTGATGGAGCCCTAAAGCTTGGCATGGAGCACCAGAGCCTTCTGTCTTTGAATGGACCACAAACTGAACAATGAGTATTTTAGCAGGGACCACAGACCACAATGGACTGAAGATTAGAGGACCTTACTCCAAGTTCTAGGCCTTCTAGGATCCTTCACAATTCTTCTGCGATCTAACAACCTTGCCAAAACAGGACTGATTTTGATTTTGATTTTGATTTATTTTCCCCACTGGTGAGCAGAAAGTTCAGAATCACATTTAATTTTATTTAGAAAATTAAAGTAATAGCACATTTCTTATACCTGAATGCAATGGTATAAGAGTCACACTAAATTATAGTAAGTGCAACATGGTACAAAAAGAAGCACTGGATGCCTTGGAAGACTAAAACAGAGGGCCCTCTCTTGGTCTGGAAGTTCAGGGAAAGTTCCTAGAAGAAGTAACATTTCCCTGAGAGGTGGAAAATGAGTAGAGTTTTCAAGGGACAGTGTTCAAGGGAAGAAAAAAGGAAGAGCATGGCAGACCGGAGAGAAGACCACATGGGAGGTTGGAGATGGGAGAGAAAAGGACTGATTAGAAGTGAGTGAAGCCCTGCAGGATTTGGAGTTGAAAGCAAGACGGAGGGTGTGGCTGGGCAAGACAAAGAGGTATCACTTAGAGCTCTATAGACCTTGTTGTGATCTTCTTCAGGAAAACAACCAGACCACAATTTTTACCTTCAATGAACTCATGGTCTAGTGGAGACAACAATCTAGTAAGAAAAGAATTCAAACACAAAGAGGTAAGTGCTACACTAAAGATCTGCTCACTGTTACCTGGGAGCATGGAAAAAGAGCACTTTTAAATATTGCTGAGAGAATCAGAGAAAGAATTCCAAGGACTTGAGCACTTGAGTCGAGCCTGAAAGTTGAGTGGGAGTTTTCCAGTAAACAAAGGGTGGTAAAAGAAAGAGAAAGAGAAAGAGAGCAGCAAAAGGCAAAGACTGGGGAATAGAAATAATAGATATAATCCAGTATGAATGGAGGTTGGGGTACACATCTGGCTAAAGAGCTCGGGTGTTTCTCTCTGGGTGATGACAGGTCTTTAAAGACTTCATGAGAAAGATCATTCTAAGATCAATGTGAAGGATGAGTTTGTGGGAAATGAAACTGGTGCAAGAGGATATGGTAGAAGTTTATTGCCATAACATAGGTGAGAGGTGGAGCTACTGAAAGAGGTAATTGGTAGTAGGGGCTGGGGAGAAGATGGGCTCAGTGGATGTTTCAGAAATGGAAGAAAACAGCAGGCTTCCCCCAGATCTTGGCCACACTCTCATCTTGGCCTCAGATGACCAATAAATTAATAATGGGCCAATATGTAAAAGAGAAGTCCCATGATCCCATTCACACTAATGTATTGGTGACTGATAACAGCTCAGTGTCTTTTCTCAGAGAAAGTTGAATTTAAGAGTATGCCTGGAATGGGCAATGAGTGTGTTGAATGACCCCTATCAAGATTGGATGCTTTGGATTTTGATAGGGAGGTAAATACTGGGTGGGGTGAGGGCAGGAAGAAGAGACTTAAATTACTGCCTTTCAACTGGGGGCAATTTTGTTCCTCAGGGGACATCGGAAGACTGGAGACACTTCTGGCTGTCACAAATTAGGGTGAGAGTTCTAGAGGTTAGAGGTGAGGGATGCTGCTGAACACCTGCAGTGCGCAGGACAGCGCCCTCACCAGCGAGGGTTCACCTAGCCCAGTACTGCTGTGATGTTGAGGTTGACAAACGCCGTGTGAAATCATTCTGTAAGTGGCTCTACATGAAAACTTGCCCTATCTCTGAGTTCTGTAATTATTAGATTGAACAATTTAACTTGAGGGATGAAACCATAAAGTACCTTCTATTCTGGTCTTCAGCTGTTACTTTAAAACTCTTCTGTGGGGCTTGTTTTTGCCCTGTTCTTTCTTGGATGAAAACTTGGGCAGAACTCATGAGTTTTCTGGTCAGCGTGATACAATGAAAAAAAGTCCTATATTCATTTTAAACCACTGAGTACATTCTCAATTCAGTAATTAAAATGTCTAGTCCTCTACAATAATAATAAACTTGATTTAAAGCTGAGCCTCTCCCTTCCCCTGGCGTGGAGAAGACTGTGTTGGGGGAAGAAGGTCTGGCGAGCGTCTTCCTCCTTTCCAGGCTTTGTGCTCCTGCTCCTAGGCCAGCTTGCCAAACCTCTGGGGCTGGAGCACGGGGCGGGGAGGCAAAGGGGCCAGGAAAGCACCCCTTTCCCGGACTGTAGTGAGTTGGCATGGAACTCCCTGGGCCTGGAAGGTGTTTCAAGCCGATTCTGTCTTGAATACTTTCAGGGGAACCTTTCACCTGGAGTTCCCATGAGTGATATACTATCTCCTAGCTCAGGGCTTTTTGAAAAACCATCCGTGGTAAAGAACTGGCTGGTAGGGGGATGTTTGTTTGTCTGTTTTTGTTTTAATTTCCAACCTGTCATGGACTGATTCTTTTGAAAATATACAGTACAAACACACTACTGGGAAGATGAAATGAAAAAAAGAAAAGACATACAAAATAGAAACCCACATTTTAAATCATCACATTTAACAAACATAAAATTACCCTGTCAAACTGCTATAAAATTTTCTAAAAGCTTCCTTACAATTTCTGTACTTTTTCCACCATAGACCAGTACCAAGCCATCCATGACCCAGCACCAATCCTCAGACCCCACGTAAACAGCATGAATCTAGCTCTGTGCTTGCTCCTTTTCTAGTGCCTGAGAGAGAGTGACATTTGGCTTCTCTCGTCTGAGGCCCGCCCCTCACACTGACTGAATCTCAAAGCTCTCTCTCTCTTTCTCTCTCTCTCTCATGTTGCCCACATCTGGTACACGGAAGTACACGGAAAACACTAAGATGTCTTTTGCCCCGTCGTGATCTTGGAACACAGATTGCCCAATGGGACTGCCTCCTCTGGCTCACCTCCCAGCTGCTAGCCGGCAGGCACTACTCAGGTGTGGTTGGGCAGAATAATTGCTCCCCTCGAAGATGTCCATGTCTAATTCCTGAAACCTATGAACAAATACATATTACTTTACATGGCAAAAGGGATGTGATTAAGTTAAGGATCTTAAAATGGGAAGATTATCTCAGATTATCCAGGTGGGCCCAAATGTAATTATAAAAGTCCTTCTAAGTGAAAGAGGAGGCAGGAGAGTCAGAGAAGGAGATGTGACAGAAGCAGAGGCTGGAGCAACACACCATGGAATGCCAGCAGCCTCCAAAAGCTGGAGAAGGCGAAGGAGCTGATTCTCCTCTAGATCTTCCAGAAGGAACACAGACCTACTGACTCCTTGATTTTAACCTACTGAGACTTCTGTTCTCCAGGAGCATAACATAATGAAGAAGACCCCAAGGGCAATCAGAACAACAACAAAAATAAATAAATGGGACTTCATTAAATTAAAAAGCTTCTCTGCACAACCAAGGAAACAATCAACAGAGCAAAGAGACAACCTACAGAATGGGAGAAAATATTCACATGCTATACATCCAATAAAGGGCTAATAACTAGAATCTACAAAGGACTCAAGCAAATAGGAAAGAAAAAAAAAATCAAACAATCCCATTAAAAAGTGGGCAAAAGACATGAACAGAAGCTTTTCAAAAGAAGATAGATGAATGGCCAATAAACAAAAACCCAAAACAATAGATGCTCGTGTAGATGAAGAGAGAAAGGAATGCTTATACACTGTTGATGGGACTGCAAGCTAGTGCAGCCCCTATGGAAAATAGTACAGAGATTCCTCAAAGAACTAAAAGTAGACCTACCATTTGATCCAACAATCCCATTACTGGGTATTTACCCAAAGGAAAAAGTCATTTTATCAAAAAGATGCTTGCATTAGAATATTTATTGCAGCACAATTCATAATCACAAAGATATGGAATCAACCCAAGTGCCCATCAATTCATGAGTGGATTAATAAAATGTGGTATATGTATACCTTGGAGTATATTCAACCATAAAAAATAAGTTCATACCTTTTGCAACAATCTGAATGTAACTGGAGTCCACCTTCCTAACTGAAGTATCACAAGAATGGAAAAACAAACATCACATGTACTCACTTTTAAATTGGAAATAACTGATCAGCACTGATGTGCACAGATGGAAGTAAAATTCAACAGAAATCATGCAGGTGGGAGGCGGGAGGAGAGGATGTGTGAAATCACACTTAATGGGTACAATGTACACTATCTGGGTGATGGGCACACTTATAACTTAGATTCAAGCAGTACAAAAGCAATCCATATAACCAAAACATTTGTACCCTGTAATGTTCTGAAATTAAAAAAAAAAGACATTTCAATATTTAACATGGAAAAAAAGATAATAAATCTGTGTTTTAAGCCACTAAGATTATAGAAATTTGTTGTAGCAGCAGTGGGAAACTAATACAAGAAGAGTGAGACCCAAGTTCACTATAGCCCTAAGCTTGAACATATACTAACTAATCTGGGCAGTCCTTTAAAAGTCCCTCTACTTTGACTTGTCATAAGTCAGGTTTCAGTTTCATTTATAAATTGCACAGTGCTTGGATCTTTGGCATAACTCCATTTTAAGCTGCTTTACAGCTTGTTTGTGGGAAAAAAGAATAAAGTCTTGACTTTAACTACCAGTCCTTAATGAATTTACCAGTTTTGAAGTAAATGAAAAAAGATTCCCAAAGTTACAAGCCTTAAATTTGCAGTGTTACTTCTGTCATTCTTTCTTTATTGATACATAATGGTTGTGCATATTTTGGGGTACATGTGATATTTCATACATGCACATGATGTGTGATGTACTGATCAAATCAGGGTTATTGGGATATCCATCATCTCATTTATCTTTTCTTTATGTTGAGAATATTTAAATTCTTCTCTTCTAGCTATTTTGAACTATGCCATATATTGTTGTTAACGATATTCACCCCTCTGTACTATTGAACACTAGATCTTACTCCTTCTATCTAACTGTACTTTTGTACCCACCAACCTCACTTTATCCTCCCCAGTCCCCATACCTTTCCCAATCTCTGGTAATCACCAGTCAACTCTATACCTCCATAAGAGCCACTTTTTTAGCTCCCACATGTGAGTGAGAACATTTGGATTTGTCTTTCTGTCTGGCTTATTTCATTTAACATAACAACCCAGTTTCATTCATGTTGCTGCAAATGACAGGATTTAATTCTTTTTTTATGATTGAATAAATACCCCATTACGTATTTGTACTTCATTTTCTTTATCCACTCATTTGTTGATGGACATATAGTTTAATTCTATGTCTTGGCTATTGCAAATAGTGCTGAAATAAACATGGGAGTAAAGATATCCCTTCCATATATTGATTTCCTTTCTTTTGGATATACACTCAGCAGTGGGCTGGATCATATGGTAGTTATATTTTTAGTCTTTGGAAGAACCTCCATACTGTTTTCCATAATGGCTGTACTAATTTACATTACTACCAACAGTGTACAAGTTGCCTTCTTTTTCCATATCCTTGCCAGCATCTGCTATATTTTGTCTTTTTGATAAAAGCAATTTTAATTGGGGTGAGATGATATCTCATTACGGTTTTGATTTGCACTTCTCTGATGATTATTCATGCTGAACACTTTTTAATATACCTGTTGACTATTTATATGTTTTCTATTGAGCAATACCTAGTCAGGTCTTTTCCCCATTTTTTAATCAGATTTTTTTTAGTTCCTTATATATTTTGGCTATTAATACTTTGTCTAATGAATAGTTTGCAAATATTTTCTCCCATTCTGTAGGTTACCTCTTTACTTTGTTGATTATTTCCTTTGCTATGCAGAAACTTTATTACATTGATATTAGGTTATTAAGTATGGAATGTGCAATTTCCAACACTGAGTTTGATAGTTGCTATCTCTGACATTTCACTTTGACACTTCTTGTTTTATTTTTATTGTGAAGGTGCATCCTCAGTCTTTCAAATGCACATTTTGGCTTGTGATTATCTTTCAAATTTTTTTTAGAGCAAATTTTGTGAAACCATAGATAAGTCAAAAATTTGTGTTATTTTCAAATATGAGTTCCGTTGTGCAACTAGTGTAGCACAGACAGCTTCAAATATCAACAAAGTGTTTGGGAAGGATCTTGACTGATGAATGTACAGTATGTCAATGGTTTGAGAAATTCCATTCTGGTGATTTTAATCTTGAAAATGAGTCATGTGGGTGACCTGAGACCAAGGTGGACAATGATGAGTTGAAAGCTGTAGTGGAAGCGAATCCATCTCAACCTACACGTGAATTAGCAGCAAGGTTTGACGTTACTATTCCAACCATATTGGCCCATTTGAAGCAAATCATCAAGGTAAAAAAGCTGGGTAGAGGGGTTCCCCATGAATTAAACAAACATCGAAGGAGAAATTGTCTTAACGATTACCTTTCTTTGCTGTCACAACATAAAAATGAAACATTTTTACGCTGTATTGTTACGTGTGATGAAAATGAATTCTTTTTGACAATTGCAAGCATTTGGCACAATGGTTGGATAAAGATGAAGTGCTGAGACACAGTCCAAAACCAAATATTCATCAAAAAAAGCTAATGGTGTCTGTTTGGTGGTCCAGTGCTGGTATTATCCACTACAGCTTCATGAAACCTGGTCAATGGATTACAGAAATGTCTACTGAACCAACTGGATGAAACGATGAGGACACTTGCAATTAAGCAGCCGAGACTGGCCAACAGAGACAGGCCAATCCTCTTGCAAGACAACGCTCTACCACATGTCGCACAAACAACACTGCTCAGCCTACAGGAGCTGGACTTGGAAACTCTCTGTCATCCACCATATTCACCAGACCTTGTACCAACTGACTACCACTTCCTCCAGGCTTTGGACCACTTCTTGCAAGGAAAAATATTCAATTCTCAACAAACTGCAGAAAATGCCTTTCACAATTTCATGGCCATTCGATCTCCAGGCTTCGCTGCTGGCATAAACAAGCTATCGTTAAGACAGCAAAACTGTGTGGACAGGTTAGGCACACACTTTGATTAATTGTACTGCTGCTTGTTTGAGACAGAACTACATTTTTGATTAGAAACCAGACATTTCATATTTAATGATCTATAATTATTAGGCTTTGTTACTTGCAGAATGTGAGACCTTGAGCAAATCAGTTGCCTTCTGGTTTACCTTTGGATCCTCAGGAGTAAAATGGAAATTAGGACAAAAAATACCTCACAGGCTGTCACAAAGTTTCAGATGCATAACATATGTAAATACTCCAGTAACAGACACAAGGTCTGTGCTCAGTAAAGGTAGTTTATCTCCTCTCTCTTTCTGGAAGGGTGTTTACCTTAAGCTTTTGACTGGCTGCCAGGTGTGTATATGATCTGATTACTAATACTGAGGGGTTCAGGTCTTTTCTCCCTATTTCCAGAACATAATAGATTTCTTTGACATTTTGAGCTGGTAAGTGATCTCTTTCAGATGAGGTATATATTGCTGATTATTTACTGGGGCCAGGTAAGTTCTTAGGCAAAAAGTAAAAATAAAAATAAATTACATGCTACCAGTGTAAACTAAAGAAGACAACGTTCCAGCAGACGAGGCCTGTACCTATTTTTTAAATATCGAATAGAAGCAACCAAACAATAGTCCCCAAATACTGGCATTAGTGGAAAGAAAAAGACTTGCCAACATAAGACAGAACGTGCTCCTGCACTTCTAAGGCGCAGTTCACAGGCAGAAATGGAAATCTCTGCAGCGAATGACTGTCTTTGTACTGGTCATAAGAAACGGTTTATCCACGCAGATTCCCCAGTCCCGCCGTGACCCCAGAGCTCGCAGACTTCCGTCGCTTCCAGGACTGGACGATGGGGTCCCCGTTAGTGCCCTCGCTACATTCCCAGATGACTGTCTTCGTTCAGAAGTTAAATTCATTTCTTTTTCTTCCCTTTCCCGTAGCACCCTGCACCGTATGCTAAAGCACAAGGTCACTTTTGGTCTCACTTTCGTTACCTTTCTTTATCGCTCAAGGAAAGCAAAAAAGAATGATAAGTGGGAAACAAATAAGACGAAACTGAACTCTCTGGTCTTGTGTAAGATGTCAGTAAAAAGGATCTGTTGGTTAAAAGAGGCAGACTAAAGATTTTTCGGATAAAACGATGAATCAAATTTTGTATCAAATTGTATATACTTACTAAGAGTCTAAGCATTAGCCAATAACTGTTGCATATATTCCTCCAGCTCTAACAATTTAATTAATTAATTAATTTAAGTAATATTTACTGGAACCTTCTCTGTGCTAGCATTTGAACCCAGATAATTTGATTTCAGCGCACACTCTATTAACCATAATGTTGACTGCCTTCCATGATGTATGCATGTGTCTCAGCACATATGTGAGCTCTTTTTGGCCAGCTTACAACCTTGTACTAATTTCTATACACTTCATAAGATGCAGAATGGTACTTTGATCATAGAAAGTAACTAGCAGTGTGTATCTAAACTGGAAGGAGATTTTCTTTTTTGTTCACGATTTAGTTTATTACATTAACTAAGTCAAGCCCCAAAGAGGATATTTGATCTCAATTTTCTAGTTGATTATTTAACATATTGCATGTGAGTAGAACATTTCAATTAGTTTTTTCTGTTTCATTATGTGAAATCAGCTTCTAGAAATATATTTGATAATTTAGTTGCCTTGAATTAAGAAATCATTGTGCTTATGAGATACTTGAGAATATCTTACATGCTATAACAGTAAACAATTTGTTTACCATTAATTCATGAGTCTCTGGCAAGGATCCAAAAAGATAATTTATGTAAATTTACAGTGGAAACCCTCAACAATATACATTGTGAGACATTATTATCTTAAAAACTACTAGCTAATCACTTAGACAGTAATAAAAATTTCAGAAGTACTTTTTGCACAGTGTTTTGTTGCTTATTATTCATAGGTTTTGCTACACATTAGGTAATATAAAATTTTCTCTTCTCTTTTTATTATCTAGAAAGAGAAGTTTTATATTTTCTGCTAGCCATGTACTTCATTGGAGCTCAAATGCAGAATTATTTTGTAAGAGCTTAAACTGAATTGAACACATGACCTAGAAGGTGCTCCACCCAGTATGAACTGAAGTATGAAATCCCTGTTGGTCTCTGTCGCATTCTGTCCTCTACGTTGCTTATTTCCCTGGGATCAGCCCCTCGCAGCCAGGGGCCTCCTCACTCTGCCCTTCAGCTTTTCTTGCTGACTGAAAGCGAGAATCGGTGAGCTGCTGTGCTGGAGAAATCGTGGATGTGTGTTGTGTTTGCCTACGGGTCAGGGTTAGATAGTGCCTGGCTGTCAAATATGCTCCATGACCTTCACTACCTTTCCTTCTCAAACTTTTAACATTGTCTAAGGTAACCAACCTCAAATCTAATTTTCAATGTCCAAGCGGTGATAATGGGTCTCCCAGATGATTTCTTGTTGTTAACGACTTGCTGAGTTAAGCTTACAGCTCACAGTGATGGCTGAGGCACTTAACCTCAGAGGAACGTCCGTTCTTACAGTCAGTGAAAAGGTCAACGTGGGGATTTCAGCGTGATGTTTTCAAGTGCATTTCAGGGCGTGGCGGAGGCTGCGGGCTTTTCCTCAGCCACTTTCTTGTTGCTTCAGAGCGCTTTTCTGAAATAGTAAAATCATCTGGTATTAGGGAAATATTTTCTCAGCCCTAAATGTTTTGTAAAAGTCATATGAAAATTAAGCAGAAATTCTGATGTAATTTTTTTTTCGGTTTTAAAAATAAAAAGTGCTTACTGGATGATCACAAAATGTTAATCATCTGAAGTCATAGCCTCCTTGTATGATTTAAATTCTCAGTTATAGTTCTAAAAACAAAGTTGCAGAGTTTAGTCCTCCCTCTGCGTGATCAGGTGACTTCCTCACTCCCTCCAGAGTTCCGTGGTGGAGAGGAAGACGATGCCCAGCCGCAGCCCCAGACTGGCCAGGTTTTGGTCCTCTGGGAAAGTTGACTTAGGAATCTGGGATCTCTGCTGCATCTCGTTCCATCAAATAGTGCTAATTTTCCCAATTTTAATTCTTTATGTCTGTCTGTAAAAATACGTGACTTTTCCTAAAAATGAAGTTTTCCCATAATGCTGCTGAGTTTTCCAGCTGCTGATCGAGTTATTCTTTTCCCTTCATTATGAGACTTCTCAGAAAGATGGTTCACAATTTGTTTCACTTTCTTCTCTTTCATTCACTCCTGATATCCTGGTGATCTTTTTTAACTTTTATCATTCTCCCAAAACTGCTTTCTCGAAGGTTATAAATATTTTCCTAGTCCTGAGATCCTTTTTTTCAGTCTTAATTGTTTTTTTAGACTTCTCCACTCAGCTTAGTCGTCCCTCTTTACTTAGTTTCTTCCGCTTGTCGTACTGACACGGCCCCATATCTGACCCCTGCTTGTAGAGATTCTTCTGTGTCTGTCTCTGCTTCATTCCTTCCCTGACCTTACTCAGAGAAATTCTGTAAGTGCAGTCATCTTCCTTCACCTTTCCTCTGCCCATATTGCCTTCCCTCAACTCCTTTCCTCTTCCCGTTTTCCTTCCTCCTTCTTCTTCTTTTTTTTCTTTCGGTAGGGATGGGGTCTGGCTATGTTGCCCAGGATGGTCTTAGAACTCCTGGCCTCCAGCAATCATCCTGCCTCAGCCTCCGAAAGTGCTGAGGTTATAGGCGTGAGCCACTGTGCCCCCTTTTCTTTTTCTTTGTCTCTTTAGCAAATCTCACCCTTCCTCGAGACGTGAAGCATCGCCTCTGTAGGATTATTCTCATTCCAGGCCTCCACGTGTGAGTCCTAGTTCCTGGGTCCGTGTTTGTCAAGGCCTACTGACTACCTGAGCCTTGGGAGCTCACCAACAGCCTTTTATTTAAAAAATCATTTTTATTATCTTTACCATGAAACAAAATTTTCCTTTGTATCTATTTTTTCAAGAATATCAATAGGCTATTTTTAAAAATATATCGATCTCTATTTTTCACTATTCCCTAAATTGTCAGAAATCTTATCATTTTCAGCTTCCTCTTCCAAATCTATTCCTACGTCCAATTGACTATAAAGTCCCTTTACTTCATATCTGTAATTTGATGTATTACTGCTAACACCGTAATTAAGTCTCTGTTTCCTAGAATACTTTAATGTGTCATAAGTTTTTGTAGCCAGAGGTCATATTCTCTCCCTCTCTCTGTTTCTGTTTGATAACTCTCTATCTTGCTTGGGCTAAGACAGGGCATTGCTCATAGCCACTTCATAAACATTTACTGCATGAACAAATTTTAAATTTAATGTTCCTTTATTAGTTTGCTTTGTTGGTTTTGTTTATTCCAGGTGATGGCAGTAAAGGACCTTTGCTCCGTCTGCATGAATGAAAGGACAAAGTCCAAATGCCTCTTCCACACAAGAAATAGTCCTCTCCGTGCCAGACGACACGCACACCTACACAAACACACATACCGCACTCACACGAAATGAATGTGCAGAGACAGAAAGTTATTAAACTTGTCAGTTAATAAATAGTATGTGTGTGTTTTCATTTAATTTATTAACTGCTTTTGTCTATGACACGTTTTAGCGTAAGACTCAACTCATTTATATAATTTGATGAACTGGTAGGAATGTTTATATTCCATCTCAGGCATTTTAAAGTGCACCTGGATGAAAAGAATAAATGGAAAGCTCAGGAATAGGTGAGATCTCAATAAAGCTGTTTGGTTCAAATCTGTCACACAAGGAAGATAGCGCCAGAACTGTGTTATGTCAATGACAGTTTTCAAATGAAAAACATTACATTGAGCCTTGAGCATGCCAACTGGAATTGCAAAAGGTAGGACGTTGCAAAAGGAATTGGTGGAGAAGAAGCTTAAAATAAAAAACCAGACATATAAACACCTTAGAAATAAGTACATTGCAGTGTATTTTTTAAATTTTTTATTTTTAAATATCATGGGTATGTAATAGTCATATATCTTTATAGGGTACGTGTGGTGTTTTGATACAAGCACAGAATGTGAATTAATCAAATCAGGGTAATTGAGGTATCCATCACTTCAGGCATTTAACATTTCTTTGTTGTTGACAAATAAGTGTGTTCTGATTACTTCTCTAAGCAAAGAAGTGGCAGCCCTGAATTTGTGTATTCCCTGGCAAAATGTATTTATGATAGTGATGATAGTCACAAGAAAGAAAAAGGGAATAATATATTATTACTTATTGATATTGACTAATATAATCGCAATGTTTCTCTTGTGAAACTCAGTGTTCTCTAGATTGATTTTATATTACTCATTGCTTCCTACAGAAAAGAATTGCTGAAAGTCCCCGTCATAATTGCTGAGTCTTACTGTTATCAGCATTTTGTACATTGTCTTATTAATTGCATTCAGAATTTATTATTACACGTTTGCAATTAAAATGCCCAAGATTCAGGGATGTTCAAGATTTGCCCCCCAGTTACGTGGGGATGTAACCGAAGACCTGGAGCTGCTCGTGATGCCCACTCGCTGCAAGGACGTCTGTCTTCTCCACGGCCTCATCCTTGGCATCGGGCATGCTCACTTCACATAAAGACAGTTTTTTTTTTTTCAAATTGATTTAAAAACAGGGCATTTTTTTCATATGAGTGAGTGTCTTAAATAAGAGGCAGTGTAACAGGCTCAGAAGAAAACTATCATGTACATGACTTTCCTGCAGAAAAATTTTAAAGTAAGTATGTTCTATATCTTACACATATCCACAGTCTGAGATGACTTCCGAAGTTTTAAGTACTATCAGAATAATGTAACAAAACGAGGAGAAAAGGATTTTGTAGTTCATGTATGAGGGGGTCACTGGAAGAGCGAACTATGTAAACGGGGCTATGAAGGCACAACGACAACAACACAAACCTGAAAATACAGACTCAGATCATCGTGATTCGCCGAATATTTAAATGCCATGCAATACTGTGCCTGCGGAGAATTATAGAAACATTCTTCTGAAACTTCAGCAATATTATATTTATCCAATCTCAATAACTTTTCATTTGCTCTTCAACTGGAATGTGAATTTCTGTTGTGACTTTTAACTCAGTGATTAAGAAAAGCATCATTATTGACTAATACAACTTTAAGGCATAGTTTCCATTTTTCCCTATTGAGACCTACAAATTGAACTTTCTCCCCCACACGCACACACGTTCAGTACTACAGACTTCATGGTTGGCTGGAAAGTTCAAAGCAAGCTGCGTGGTTGAAAGAGTCATCTGAGGACTTCGCTATCGGGCATACTCACTGTCTTCTGGGCTCGCCAAACTTCTTTTTGGTCTTTCTTATTTGGATATTTTACAATTTTTTCAACGCTAATTCTAATAACAGAACGTAGGATTTTAAGTAAGAAAGAAACCATGTAGATATCAAGTACACTTAGCAGATAACTGATAATTTCCTTTTGTATAAATGAGAACACCCAGCACAGAAAGCTTTAATTTACTCACCATCTCACTACTATTTGGTGGCGGGAACCCAAGTATCTTCTATACCTAGACTGGGCCTCTACATTATTATATGTTGTCACGGTGCTTCCTCTAGCTCTAAGTGCACGAAGAATAGCAAGGCAATAAAAAGTTAAGGACCAAATCAATCTTAAATAGAACATAATTTATCAAAAAGAAGCCAAAATATTTGGTAACTGTTTACACATTCTCCACATTTTATTTATTCATAAAGAAATTCATGGAGACAGCAATGAGACCCAGGTGACCCCAAGTCTTGGGGCCAGAAGATGTACGTTGACTACCTTCTGCACATGACTGAGTGTGACGGCGTCACTAAGGCATAACCCCTCCTGGGAGACGTGGGCTCGTCTGCAGACTGGGGATTTCCCAATGACTTCCGCACGCGGATCTGAGACTGCGCAGTCAGGTTCTGCACCGCGACCTCCTTCTCCTAGGGTCGCAGTCATGCTGTGGTCTGGTGACTTTCCCGCCCACCCTATGACAGCTGCCCCCTATTTTCTCTCACTCAGCGATTTATTTACCTTAATAAAATATTAACGCATGTAATGTTACCTTGGGAACAGCTTCTCAGAGAGCCCAGACTAATAGAATGGCCAGGGAGTTTCCAGATCTCAACAGTCTTTCTCATAATATTCCAACACCATCATTGCCAAATACGTAAATGATTGTAACTAAGTATGGATAACCTACAGTTTACATTGTTATTTTCAACTATTAAAATATCTGCATGAAGCAAATGAAGTCACACAGAAAATATGCCAAGCATTTGGTAATACTATGCTTTATTGTGGTGTTTTTAAAAATTTTTAAAACTTGTCCTGTCGTAAGTGATCATTTCCAGTAAGTGTTACGACTTCTTTGGTGCTGAAACAGGAAAATTCCTCTCATGTATTTGCTTGTGTAAGCCTAGCATGTAAATCGAGAATACAGAAACTCTAATTAATAAAAGAAATGTCAACGTACCGGAAATAATTTACCGCAAGGCAGCCTGCGTTCCTCTGGCTTTCCAGGTAGGCTGCGCATGTTCTGACCCCTTCCCTGATCCAACAATTGGATCATCAAGCCCAGTTTCCAATAGGGGGAGATTTTTGCAGTAGATCCATAATGAAGGTCAATCCTATTGAGCAGGGGACTAATTAAACGTTCACCTGCGGTAAATGCCTCCTTACGCTGGGCGCTCTGCTCCTCGCTGCTGCTCTCGGAAGACGTTAAGTGGCTGTAACGCCGACCTGCACGAAGCGAAGGCGGGTGCAAGTGCAGGTCTCCGATCGAGCTGAACCACAGCTGCTCCTCCGCAAGAACATATTAACAGGCCAGTGCGGGCACCCAAAAGCGCTGTCGGTGACCTCCGCGTGACAGGGCGGATGCTCGTCTGCAGAAACTGTTTACAGGCTTTGCAGAGTCGGCTACACTAACGTGGTGCATGCGACTGAGGCCTGTCCCCGCCCCGCAGACAAAACATCTTAGTGACGCAGAGAGAGTGCATTAAAGTACCGAAAACGCTCAGAACTGCACACATGCACATAACGTACAATAATTCCCACAGTGAAGGAACCGTGAGGGTTTTTCCCTCAGTTTAATTTGTGCCTCTGAAATAATACTGGTCATGAAAATCTGCATGGGAAAGGAGCTCCCTTTCATTCAAAAACATTTGTCTTCGATCTCTCAGAGTGCTCGTGCTTGGAGGCCGGTCCAGCAGGCGACGTCTGCACAGGCGGACACAGCCCACGGCGCGAGGGGGCGCCCGCGCAGCATCGCACTCTCGGCTCGAGCGCTTCGCCCGCGCCGCCACGAGACTGGAGACCCTAGACTGCTGACATCAAAAGCTTAACTGAATTTCTGACACAGAGAGCCAATACCCAATTGCTCTGCAGCTTTTGCCACCTGAATAATACAATCCTCGAGCCTCGGAGACGGTTTAATAGCACTTGACTTACTTTATTCCCCTCCAGCCGCACCGAGACTAAGCTTCAATCTGTCGAGCCCTGTACCGCTTTCATGCAACATCCTTTCACTGTTTGCATCTTGAATTGGACTGAGTTCAATTCTCTGGGGACCTGAGTAAAACTGCCAGAAGTCATTTCACTTGTCACCTTTAACGACCATCAGAAAGATGGAACTACATCCACCTGTGACAGGTTTGAGTTTTCACCTAGCAGAACACAAGGGTTGAAAGACGCGCACTTTTGATTTGCAAGAGTATGGACTGGATCCCCGACTGCTCCGTCCCGCAGTCTGCGAGCACAGCCTGGTGCATGTTCCTTCTCGAAATGTCTGGAGATACTTTATTTTACCACCAGCCAGCCACCGGAGAAGTTCGTAAAATGAAATCTAGAAATGATGGGTAAAATTGAGTCTTTTCATTGCTCTTAACACAGATTGACTTAAATCTTTTTGTTTTCACTTGTTTCCTTCCTGTGACTCTGTACTGGGACTTTGGCGATATTTAAAATACTCGAACCCAGGGGTGGGGGCTACAAGACCGCTAATTAGAAACACCCAGCACTCCCCTCCACAGGGAATGCCAGAACAGCCAGTGGATAATCACGCCGGAGCCAGCGGGGACGTGACGGGGACCTGGCAGGCACAGAGGAGGGGGAAGCGTGGCCAGCCCAGCCAGGAGGGGCTCAGAGCCAGCACGCCTTCCCGTGAGGAGAAGGGACAGGTGAGATACCTTAGCAGGCCGCCTCCCACAGCAGACGCCTGCACTGCCAGCCCTGGGAGAACCTCTCCGTCCGTGGGCCTTAAGGCCGCTGCAGCAGCTGCTGCACTCCGCGCAGAGGCGCAGTTCCGGGGGGTGTGCGCTGGGTCCCCCGCATGCCCAGGGCCCGGGCAGCTGCAGCACAGCACGGTTTGGGAGCCCAGCCCCACCAGGCTGCATCCTACCCTGGGGCCCCACAGCCGCTGCTCCTGCGCAACCTCAGAGATTCGCTAGCGCCCCCCACACCCACCCGGAGGGCTGCAGCATCAGGGTGCCGGCTGGAATCAGCAGTGTGCCTGGGTTCCCCAACCCTCAAGCCCCTGCAGTGCCCTAACCCCCAGGGGACAGGTGGTGCGGCACCCCAGGCTAGTCGCCCCAGGACAAGGGGAGCAAAACCACCTGCTCCCCAGAGCCTGAGAGCAGCCTGCCTGGAGCCACCGCTCCTGACAACAGCCCTGCCGCCCCGGTAGCCACACACTTACACAGACGGCAGTGAGTGGGTCTACTTTCATGATCCAGCAATCCCACTACTGGGTATTTACACAAAGGAAAAAGGACATTTTATAAAAAAGACACCTGCACCCAAATGTTTATAGTAGTGCAATTCACAACTGCAAAGATGTGGAAACAACCCAAGTGCCCATCAATACATGAGTGGATTAATAAAATGTGGTATATGTACGCCATGGAGTTCTACTCAGCCACAAAAAACAGTGGTGATCTAGCACCTCTTGTATTATCCTGGATAGAGCTGGAGCCCATTCTTCTAAGTGAAGTATCACAAGAGTGGGGAAAAAAGCACCACATGTACTCATCATCAAACTGGAACTAATCCAACAACACTTATGTGCACATATGGAAATAAAACTCAAGATAACTGCCCAGGTGACACTCTGATTTCAGTCTTGTCTTTTGTCTTGTCCTTTCCCTTTCTTTTCTTTTGTTTTTTCTGAGTGCCTATTTTCAGAATCAGGATTTCAGTCTTACCCGTCTCCGAGTCTTTGAGTCTTTCCTGCATTTCTGACCCATTGAAATGTGAGACAAGAGAGGGGTATAGTTTCAAGCAGTCAAGCTGGTAGTAATTTGTTGCAGCAATAATCGAAAACAAATGCAAAGTGCATGTAGTACAGTCTATCCTCATTATTTTCAGATTTTGTATTCACAAATTGTTCTACTTGCTAAATTATTTTGTAATCCCAAGATCGTTGCTTTGGTGTTTCTGCACTCATTCAAGTACATGCACAAAGCGGCAAAAAAATCTGTGGTCCCGCCTGCAAGTACCCAGCTGAGGCTGAGCAAGGATATATTCTGCCTTCTTGCTTAGCTCCCATACTATAGACCATTGTCTTTCTCATGATCTATTTATTGCCATGATTTTCGTGATTTGGTGCTTTTTTGGTGATTCCACAGTTTAGAATGTTTCCCAAGTGCTGAAGTGCTGTTGTGTGTCCCTAAGTACAAGAAGGCCGTGACGTGCTGCAGGGAGTTAGGTAAGTCGCATTCAGGCCCGGGTTACCGTGGTGACAGTGGTGAGCGCAACGTTAACAAATCAACAGTGTGAAACATCCAGGAAACAGAAGAGGAAATTCACTGATCTGTGCTTAAGGCCACTCCAGAAAGTGGTGAAATAGCAGCTATAGTGCATGCGGAGCTATGGAAAGGATGAAAAAGCAGCTAAATTTGTGGATTCATGAAATGATTACAGATAAAAAAGAAGTAGCAGACAGCTTTGCTGTGAATCTGAAAGTCAAAGAAATTCAGTCACCGTACCCACGGTCATGAAAATGGCAAACATTTCTCGGCTAGTGCTGACGGACTCACACAGTTCAAAAGGGGATATGGGAGGAATATGTTAAACCTGCAGGTGAGGCAGGTTCTGAAGATCTGGAGGTAATGGAAGAGTTTCAAAAATACCTGCTAAGTGTTATACAAAAAAGGGTTATGTGGAAGAGCGAGTTTCAGTAACAATGAGATTGACTTGTTTTACAAGGATATTGGCAAAACAAATCTTTATGAAAAAAATAGCTCCAAAGTTCCAGCCTTAAATATTTCAAAGACCAAAGACTAGTGTGACCTTGCTCTCGTGCTCCAAAGCCAAGGGAGACTTTAAAGGTAAACCTCTAATGGTGTTAAGAGTTTAAAATCTATGAGCTTTCTAGAGCTGAGACACTTGGAAAAACAATAAAAGGAAATAAAATCTGTGAGCATTGAAATGAAAAATCTGTACTGTGTGCTAGTCCATTTGAACAATCCCAGAAGTTGAATGCTACCTCCAGGGCAAAAACCTTGCCTTCAAGATTTTATGAATTTTGGATAATGCCCCAGAATATTGCCATAAACGCAAAAAAGCCAACGCCAACATAGAAGTTCTTCTTACTCCCCCAGTCTCTGTGTATCTCATCCCACTTTTCATTCAGGGCATAATAAAAGCTTTTAAGGTGCACTGCATGAAAAAGTTTGAAAGTTTGGAAGGTGTTATAGAAAATATAAAAGACAAGTGCCAAACATAACATATATTGCATGACAAACAAGTGGAGAAGTTGTCAATGACATGGGGGAAGAAGATGCGGAAAAAATCTTGGCAGACAAGGCATCAGAACTCACCAACAAATAGTTTAATGAGATGGCAAACCAAGCTTCAGAGTAAGCAGTGACAAGGACAGCAAGGAGTGTCAGCGCAGGACTTCGAGAATTACCCCTTCATAGCAGCCAAGTGCTTGGCAAAGTGTTGCCATGACACAGACGAATGTGACCCTGTGCTAGGACACAGCCCTGGGTTTGAGCAAACAGCTTCCACTGTGCTCCCCTCTTAAACTGAGGTGCTTAAGGAGCTGGGGCAAAAGCTGAGGGGACAAGTGCAGGAGGGGAAACAGCTGGTGCCATAAACAGGTCACAAGAGTCAAACTCTTGAGGTAGAACTCTGAGATATCAACAAAGAATCCTTGTCAAATGTCTCTCCTGCGGAGTAAGTTCCACCAACCTCTGCCTCGGTCTTTGTGGGCAAAGCAAGCTTACGAAGTCGAACCATACTGTCCCCCAACACATACCACAGCGCCATTTGAAGTAAGATTTCAGTTCAAGTTTTATAAAATGTAAATGCTTGGGTATCGTTTAATGGTTTTCTTCAGGACTGTGTGTGTATGACTGTACTGTACACTGTGCACTGTATGTGGTTGCTGCATATGATTACGACACAGTACGTGCATACTGTGTGTTCACTGCTAGTACTGCGTATAGATACTATGTGTGTGCGCACAACTGGGTGACACAGTTAAAGCAGTACCATCAGTGCAGTAGGATACATGATACAAAAATGCTACTACTGGAGTATCATTTTAAAGAAATATTGCATATATTATTTGTAAAAATTATATATTAAATAAAATATCTTTAAACAAAAATAAATATGAAACAAGGTCATGTATTGATCGGTTGATGAAAACATTGTGAGCTGAAGCTCTCAGGAACCTGAACTTGCATTTCCTCTAGGAGCAATGGTTCAGTTTCATGACGTTAGTGTTTGTGGTTACTTCACAGAATGAAACTACTCAGAATAATAACAATCAACTGTATTATCACTTCATTATAATTGCTATTATACTTTGTGCATATAATTTTTGTTTATATTTGCCTCTAGGTTTACTAATTAATTTGCTTGATTTTCCTGCCTCTATGACAGATTCTTTTCTGATAATTTGTTTTTCTTACTGAAATACATAGAAATTCATTTAGTGAATCCCTGTTGGGCTAGATTTTCTCAGTGTTTGTTCACAAAAAATATCTTTATTTCATGTTTATTCATGAAAAATCATGCTGCTGTATGTACAATTTTAAATTGAAAGTTATTCTTTTCGACATTTTGAAGATATTCTAGTATTCTGTAAACACTATTGTTGCTGTTAACATCTCTACACTTAGTGTAATGATATGACTTTGTACACCTTAGGCCATCTGACTTTTCTTTCTGGCTGAATTTAAGAATTTCTCTTGGTTTTTTGATAGTCTGTGGTTTTGATATTCTACAATATACTTAGACATGAACTATCTCTCTGGACTGTGTTTTTTGTATTTGTGGATTTGTGTCCTTCTCAACTGATATCTATTTATATATCTCCTCTTAGTCTGTTTTCTTCCACGTTTTTCAACTACTCTTTTGTGTTTTCCATCTCTTTGTGCCTCATTTGAAGTACTTCCTTCAGATTCATCCTCAGAATACTAATTCTTTTTGTTTTGTTTAACTTGTTTTCTAGCAAATCTGTTTTTATTTAAACAATGACACTTTTTAGTTATAGAAGTGTAATATAGTTTCAAATATGCCAAGTCATTCTTCTTGCTCTCTCATTTTCCTGATTTCATGTTTTTATTTCTTTAAACATTTTAGACGAAGGAACAAAGCCCGTATATGATAAATTTAATATCTTAAGTTTTTGAAAAGTATCTCCTCTGTTTTTTGTTCTTAATCTGTTGTTTGTTTCATTATTCATTTGATAAATTTTTAGTGCAAGCTGATATTTGAGTTAATTCAACTTGTGGCAAATCTGAGCACTTAAATTTTGGATATATTTTCTAAGATGATTTGCAATTCCTGCTTTGCGAGTTGGAATGATAGCAACCTGGGACTGTTTCTGGCTTTTTAGAGATCCTGGCTGAATACGGAAATGCTGCACGTACACACAGGTTTTGCCCACGCCTTCTAGGCAAAGGTGGTCGTTTGCTCCATTGCAATCTTAACTGTTGTTTGCTCGGGGTCACAATATCTTGCCTGCTTTCTATAATGATTTTTATGCTAGATTTTCCTTAAAACAGCAAAAGGGCAGAAACAGCAAAACATTAAAAAGCTTGTCTGTTTTACATTTTAATTTATTCAGGATCTCATCATTGTAATTAGTAGTTATGTCAGAATATTTATTGTTTCAGACTATTGGAAGACAGAAAAGTAATAACTATTTGTCACCTAAAATTCCTTGATATATTACTAAGTACCGTACAAAGCATCCAAAATTTGCTATGCATTTAAAATAAACACTGAATGTTCAGCTTGGTGAATTTTGCATATGTGTGTACCCAGGTAACCATTAAGAATATACTGCATTTTGAGCCTCCTAGAAGGCTTCCTTGGGTCCCCTCTCAGTCAATAACTCCAATGGTAACCATCATGTTGACTTCTCACCAAAAATTACTTTTGCCTATATTTTGAATATTTTAAGTAGAATTTTAAAGTATATACTATTTAGGTTTAGAATTTGGGGGGTCAACACCACATCCATCAAATTTGTCAATGTGGTGGCATTCTTCCACAATTTGTGTTCTTCATTACTGTATAATATTGTATTGTATTGTATGCATGGATGTACACGTTGTTTCCTGTTTTTAGCTGTTGTGAATGACACTACTAGAAACATTCTTAAATGTATCTTCTGGTTCAAATATATATTAGTTAATGTTGGGTATGTATCTAAGATTGGGACTAGGTGATGTGTGTGCATTATATTCAGGTGTATTAGCAGGCGCTAAGGAGATTATCAAAATGCTTCTGTTAGCCTGCATTACATAACAGATTCAGTAATTCCATATGCTTCCGAAATCTTGGTTGTGTTTGTGTGTGTGTTTGGCATTTTTTGCGAGTTGGGTGAGAGTGCAGAGGAATCTACTTGTGGTTGTAACAAGCATGTCCTAAAGCCTAGTGATGATTTCATTGTCTTACTGCACCTTTGGATCTTTTCTTCTGTGCAGTGCCTGCTCGAATATTTTGCTCACCTCCTTAAAGTGGGTGGCTTGTCTTTTTAAAATTGATTTCTAGAGTGCCCTTACATATTTTGGAAATGATCCTTTGTCATATTCTGTTTGGAGAAAAAAGGAAATGTAGCAGTGAAGGAAAGAAACTATGAGTCAACGCTGGCTCTGAGTCAGCAGGAGCTGAGAGTCAGGAAACGAACCTTTTCACTTAGTGGTCTCTGTCAGTGCAGCCCCAAGGCCAAAATGCGCAGGCGGCGTTTCCGCTCTTGGCCGATCACCTGTTTCTTCCTATCAGTCCCGTCCCCAGCAGCTCCTGAGAGCCCATGCCTAACACGGAGGTGACGGGGTAAAGTAAAATTTTAGATTCTGAAGGGTAAGTTATTACAAAATATGTGTTAAAATGCTACTAACATTGCCCCTGTTATTTTTCATTTGTGAAAAATACTTTCAAATTTTGCTTCACGTAGCAAAAGGCTATATATGTCTGTTAAGTTTAGGAGAGTCCTGGAAATTAATGCCCCTAATGAATGGGGATTCAATTGGTGCAGTTTTCCAACCTGATAATTAAAAGAGTTCTAAAAGCAGAAGCTAATTGAATTTCAATTTACTTCTCTTTCTGCATCAACAGCATGATTTTAGAGACTTTAAAAATAGCTATGTTATGTTCGAATATTTCATTGTAGCATGACATTAATGATCTTGTAAGTAGGCTAATTGTGGATTGCATCGCAGACCCCCTTTGGAGATACTTCTGTTCAATGCTTACAGCTGGTGGCACAGACATAGTTCAAAAGTCCACCCTGGTATTTGTGAGATTTTTACTTTCTTAAATTCACAAGAGTTACAAATCAAACTTTTTGTACAAGTGCAGACTACTTGAAACCACGGAAGAGGTTTTTGTATCTTTATATCACCTGGGAAATTATTGTGGGGTTCTTAAAAATTTGGTATTAAGTAAATCACATTTCCCTGTGTATGTGCCTTCATCCAGGTGTGTCGTAATTTATCCCAACACTATGCTGCACACAATTTCGTGGTATTCGCAGACCTGAGATACTCAACTGTGGAGTCTCCCTGGGCTCACAGGTCCCTCAATTAAGAAACCCTGGTCTAGACGAAGAGGAGGCTCCTTATCGCCGGGCCAGACACGGGACTTTGCTGTGAGTGTCACCTCACTTGAATGTTTCACCAGAAAATAGTTCCAGGGGCACCCGGAGGATGAATAATGGCGCTGGAGAAGCGACGTGGAGGGAACTGTATTGACAAGACACCACAGTGACCTTCCCAAGGCCTGTTCCATAATCAATGTGAAAACCAAACAGACTCACGACTGGAAATCTACATTTGATGAACTCCTCCAAAGCCAGAGTCTCCTACATGTTCCTAGCTTTATCAGCTTTAGGAACTCAAATCAGGAACAGTATTTTACATGTTTAAAACATGCACCATTAAGACTTTTCTTTCATTGTTTTGAGAAGAAAAAAATTGAACCAAGTGTTTAGGGGAATGAAAAAAAAATGTTCCTAAAATTTTTCTGCCAGGGATTAATAAAGAAGCATTGGAATTTCTGTAGAAAAATCTGTTCTCATGGGTTACATCGCTGAATCTGTTGGAAATTTAATGGTTTTTATTTTATTATTTTTAAAAATTTCAATAGATTTAGGGGCTACAAGTGATTTTTTGTTGCATGGATGGATTGTATAGTAGTGAAGTCAGGGATTTTGGCGAATGGTGTACAATATACCCAGTAAGTAATGAATTTTTAAATTCTCCTTGACAATAAACTCCATATTCCACAAACCTTGCAAGATATGATAGAAGTTTATTTTTGTTCTTGGCATATGCAAGGCTTTTAGCAATGAAAAATGTCAAATAAAATTTAAATTGAGCAAATCCTCCTGTTTATTATCATATTAGATTATATTTTTTCTTAAAGCTTTTTAATCTGCATTTGTATTGATGGGGATAGTACATATAATTCTCTGTCCTTTCTCTCTCTCTCATGCATGTATGTGTGCACAAAACATTGGACAATGAAACCTGGGCAAACAAAAATTTCTGATGACTTAAATACAAATAAATCAGAAATATAAGAATTAAATTTCAATTACATTATCTCTAAAAAAGGACAGAATACCTAAGTCAAATTCATTTTGTTTTATTGTGCATTAAACATTTTAAAGTAATTGCGATGTTTGAGAAATTCTGTTAGTGCTTGAACAAGATCCTAGGCTAATACATAGCCCTTCAGGTAACAAGACTCCTGCTTAGTATTGCATGGTCTAGTTAGTTTCTTGCATCAAGCTCCTCACTGGTTCTGTACAGGGTTGAAAAGTGCCCCCTCCCCAAATTCATATCCCTCCTTAATTGGACATAGATTCTTTGCAGATGTTACCAAGTTAATATGACTTCATACTGGATATGGTAATCCCTCGGCCAATGACTGATGTCCTTATAAGAAAATGGCAATTTGGATGTAAAATCAGGCAGAGGCCATGTCAAGACAGAGGTAGACATCGGAGTTTTGCTACCACAAACCAGAAAAGACCAAGGACTGCTGGCAACCTCCAGGAGCTAGAAGAGACTTTCTCTGGAGACGCCCAAGGTACCACGGTCCTGCAGGTTCCTTGATCTGGGACCTGTGGCCTGTGGAACTGTGAGAGAATAAATTTCTGCTGTTGATGCCTTCCACTTGTGTTAATGCGATGGCAGCCTTAGGGAACAAATTCACATTCCCGTCGCTTCCAGGTGAATTCCAAAATTCTCACTGTGGCCATTGAGTCTCTTTGTGATCAGGCACTACTTGGCCCATTGTGTCTCAGCCCATCGCGTCTTTTTGTCTTACTCTTTCTGCTAAGTTATTGAACAATGTTATCATTAACAATTTTGCTATAAAATAAAAATACATATATTCTAATTTATATACAGATCTCCATTCTGAAGTTAAAAGACATTGGCCAAGAAAATACTACGCTGTCAAATGTCTAGGTGCAAACAGGACTGTACAGTGACGCCCTCACAGCTGGATGCCTAAGTCGTGGTTTCGGTAACAATGACGTACTGACGACACCGCTGCATCACTGCTGAATCATTCTTAGGTTTGTGCTGACTTGTGGTGGGTGGAAATGGAAACATGTCAGTAATCCATGCCTTTGTAGATGCTTACTGTGATGGTTAATTTTGTGTGTCAGCTTGCATGGGGCAAGGGATGCCCAGATAGCAGTTGACACATCACGTCCGGGTGTGTGGGCAAGGGTGTTTCCAGAAGAGATTAGCATCTGACTGAGTAGAATGAATAAAGAAGATGCACCCTCAGCCACGTGGGTGGGCATCGGCCACTTTATAGAGGGCTGACATGGAACAAAGAGGAAAAGGCAAGGCCAGTTCTGCCCTGGAGCTGGGACATGCTTCGTCTCCTGCCCTGTTTCTCAGGTGTTCAGACTCCAGGACCTACACCAGTGGCACCTTCCCTCTCATAAATCTGCGGGTCCTGTGGGCTCTGTTTCTCTGGGGAAGCCCGACCAATACACTGACGGTATAATAACCACGAGTACGATGCCCTTCAGGAGTACGAAGCCTAAGAGTGTGACTAATATCCAAATATATTTCTTGTAATTACGTATCTCAGGGTGCTGTTTATGACAGACTATTTGGCAAATCGCCCTCAACATCTCAGACAAATGTCATATTGGAAAGAGCTTTGGTTCTGAGGCCACAGTTCCATCTCACTGTATTCTAGCTGTGTGAATGGTGGCATCGTTCTGAGCCTGTTTGCTCATCGGCAGCACCGGGATGATGGCCCCACAGCACTGCCATGGGTGCTACATAACACACGCTGTGTAATACATCCTAGTACAAAACCCAGCAGACCCAAGAGTTTTCTAAGGAATGGCGGCAAATCCATATTTTTGATTGTGGAAGAATAGTAAGAAATTAAAGACAGTGTGTACCAGTTATATAGCAAATGCCACGAAAAAATGTTTCGTAACAAACCAACCTAACTATGAGTGGCTTAAAACGACCGGCACCGTGATCACGGATCCGTGGGCTGTCTGGGCTCGCTGAGGGGTCTCCACCCGTGGCCAGTAAGCGTGTTCTCATGGCGACGGCGGCGGCGTGGGGGAGAGCCTGTGTCCAGCACGGATGTTTCCACAAACGTCCTCTCAGCCAAAACAAGTCAGTGGCCAAGTCAGGGTGTGGGGAGATTCGCTCCTGCTAAGGGTCGGGGTGGGCAGTCAAGTGGTTCAAACTGCAACAGGAAATTGGAGATTAGAATCATCAGTGCGATCACCCAGTCACGGGCTTCTGTTTATAATCCCACTGAGGAAGGACAAGACAAACATTTCAATGAGGCAAAGACACATGACAGAAAAAAGAAGTCATCCACCGAGGTTTGTGCGAGGCGTGGGGCAGTGTGCAGGGGGGGCGTGGCAGGCCACGCCCACCTCTGCAACTCCAGAGCCCCAGGCGAACAGTCGGCCTGCGGTCGCGGCTCAGGACACTTGCTCCTGAGGCAGACAGGATCTAACTGCGTAACACTTCTCAGCCGCCATCACCTTGAAGTCAATGAGAAACTGAAAGATCCTCGTATCCATTCAGTGTGCCACTTAGGGCTCTGCCGGCATTAAAGAAGCTGCATCTGTCTGTGTCCACAATTCCTGAGTGGCCTGCTGTGGTGGTGTCACCAATCACAGAGGCTATGAAAGCGTGCAGAAACATGATTCGTGTGAGTCAGCACGCAGAGGTCAAAACTGGCTACGTTTCCAAGCGGGTACTACTCCAAGAGCAGAGTACACCTCGAAGAACCTGGTAAACAAAGGGCAGGGACATTCTCTCAGATGAAGGGGCTGTGACTTCCTGTCATCACTTTGCTTGTAGTGGGGACAGCAGTGGCAAAGTCAGATGGCCTAAGTTGGTGTCAGAGCCGTAATAATCATGTGACTGTCATAATTTTTTTTTACCTTTTTGATCTCCTTTGTGCAGGTGTACGATAAGTAGAGTTACATCTCACAAAGAAGTTAAGAAATGACTTGAGGCCTGCCACGGTGGCTCAGGCCTGTAATCCCAGCACTTTGGGAGGCTGAGGTGGGAGCTCACGACCGGCCTGGGCAACACAGCAAGACCATGTCTCTACCAAAGGAAAAAAAAATTAAAAATGAAATCACTTGAAACATTTGTGAAAGAATTCTACCAATTGTAAATTGTTTACCATGTTATTGGTTAATGTTATTGTCAAGCTGGCAGACTGATAGGGTTCCAAAGTTGTGGCAATTAACTTCAGAGGAAGAGTAACATGAGGTGGAGGAACACACAGGGAGCCCGACTGCAGCATGCCGCGAGGACGTCTGAACTTCGTGTCGCAGCAAGAACAGCGTCAGTCCTCGCTTCACCTTCAGTCCTGGTCGCAGGGTGCGTTGCGCATGCTGCAGAGAGGCCTGATTCAAATAGCTCTCGTTTCAGAAACACGAAGCGAGCTAGTTTCAAATTCATGTTGCCAAAGTCTCCATGTTTCCCATTGGCATTCATTTGTTTGAAGCCTTTCAACTTCTGTGTTTTCTGAAATAATGATGATCTCAACTGTAGGAAAGGCCTGCAGGGGTTGACATCACTGTGTGACGACTCGGTGACGAGCTGCTAACCCAGAGGTGGCTGAGTTAACCTGTTCCCATTCTCCTCTCTCGCCGTGTCTGCTCTGCGACCAATGCAAGTGACAATCGTGGATGTCACTTTTGGACTGAAGGACCTACATACCTGTCTTTAAAAGTAAGAGTGATTTTTTCATGTAAGCATTCTGTGATTATGATGGTAAATGCAAAAATATTGTTGTAAAAGGGGAAGATTTGAAAGTCAAGAAGACTTAATTTATTAAAAGGAAAAAAGTCAGAGTCAGGTCCTTAGTCGCAGTGACCGTAAAGTGAGGACTTGGTTTCACGTGCATCGAAGCTCACCCTTGGCGCGGAAATAGCTGCTCAAGGACAGCTCGTCTCAGCTGCACTCAAAGTGGGGAGCGAGGCTGCGTCCACCTCTCGGACGAACGTTTGTTTTACCCGTGACGAGGACGAAACCCGCTGATACGTCACCGAAAAATGGCAGACTCTATTTTTTTTTTAAAGCAAGCAAAGCAAAAAGCAGCAGGAAGGAAATTCAGAGTTGCAGAATAAACCCTTGTAAGAATCTTGTTCGATGCTACTGAAGAGTAATTGGATTTGTGGACACTGGGCAACAGCTCGACGAAAAGAAAATGACATGCTGATGTGTGACATCTGGGCTTGCCTTCCAGAAAGGAGGGAAACACAGCCTTAAATTTCAACTGAAGAAACCTTTTTTCCCCGTTTTGCAAATTCTTATATGGGGATATTGATTTCATATAAATTAGTTGCAAAAGGGTTGAAAATATATTCTAATATACTTAGCATGATCTTAAAAGAGATTTAAATATGTTAGAGGATAGAATATCATTATGACAAGTATTTACTTCTTAAACTTACTAATAATTTGGAATGTTTTTAAAACGTGATGGCCAAATTCAAACTGAAATAAGAGTCTCCATTAACAAGATATGTTTGTTATTGTCATGATGACTGCAACCTAAGTCAAGTGAACAATTCCTAGAAATAAATAACTTTTATGAGGAAGGTGACGGGCCCTCTGGCAGCACAGCTGGGGCACCTCTGCATTATGCTCAGCTAAGCTATGAGTTTATGCATTACGTGTGCCTTGGTTCACATTTCCATTACCCATGACTAGTCTGTTTCCATGTGCGTCACTCCACAGAGCACACGAGATTCTCTAAGGATGCATTGAGAAGTCACAACTCTGATTAGGGTTTTATTTCCATGTAGTTTTTTTTTTTTTTTTTGGAGACAGAGTCTCACTCTTTTGCCCCGGCGAGAGTGAGTGCCATGGCATCAGCCTAGCTCACAGCAACCTCACACTCTTGGGCTCAAGCAATCCTACTGCCTCAGCCTCCTGAGTAGCTTGGACTACAGGCATGCGCCACCATGCCCGGCTAGTTTTTTCTATATATTTTTAGTTGTCTGATTAATTTCTTTGTATTTTTAGTAGAGATGGGGTCTCGCTCTTGCTCAGGCTGGTTTCGAACTCCTGAGCTCAAACGATCCTCCCACCCTCGGCCTCCCAGAGTGCTAGGATTA
>CAUYSK010019462.1:0-35536 GCA_963575035.1 Avahi laniger | reverse complement strand
CAAGAAAAGCCTACTGTCTTATAATTTTAAAGTGTCAATTAAAAAAGCAACACACAGGAACTGGCCAGATGTGGTAGTTCATGCCTGTAATCCCAGTACCTTGGGAAGCTAGAGTGCAGGGATAGCTTGAGGCCAGGAGTTTGACCCTAGCCTAGGCAACATAGTGAGATCCCATCTCTACAACTACAGCAACAACAACAACCCCTAGAATTAGCCAGGCATGGTCACGTACCTACAGTTCTAGCTACTCAGGAAGCTGAGCGCGGGAGTTCAAGGTTGTAGTGAGCTACGAACAAGCTGTTGCACTCCAGCCTGGGAAACAAAGAGAGATTTTGTCTCTATTCCATTTTTTTTTTTTAATTTAGAAGATTGTCTGTGGTCTCAGAGGGAGGGCCACAGATGATTCAACTAGAGACCTCAGAACCATACAATTTGTAGAAAATTGGTCCTAGTGTCAAAGCTTCTGCTCTAGAGTTATAAAGAGAACTATTTCACTCTAATGTCAGTAGAGAAAATACACGTTACCACAATTTCTCTTAAAGATTTCATATCATGAGCTTCTATGCCACAGAATATGATTTTATCATTTTTCTCCTACTGCTATATCCATGGTTTCCATAGAAGGTTATTATTATAATCTAAGTTTTTTTCTTTCTCTCTCTCTTTTTTTTAATTTAACTTGCAGCGTGGATGTATGTCTGTGGGTTTCTTTTTTCCTTGAGATTCTGTCATGCTACCATCACAGCAGTCTTTATTGAACCAGGACTAAGTGGTTAATGCCCCCTTTGCTCATTCATGAAGCACATTAAATCAGCAATCTCCTATTAATCACTAACAGGTAGGACCCTGGAGATCAAAGCTACCTGCTTCTTGATTTAAGCAGCAGTTGTGGAAAAACAAACATATGAACCAACATAGTGTTACGGGAAATGAAAAAAGGAGAACTATAATTCCGCTTAGAAAACTCTGGGGAGTCCTTGTGGGTGAGGTCATAGATATACGAGGTGATAGATATACGAATCATATTTTGAAAGATAAATAGCAAGTTACAAGGTGGACCTGGTAAGTTAAAGAGCATTACTGGTAAAGAGAAAAATCTCATAGAACACAAAGAGCTCGGTGTGTTTGGGTAGAAGTACGCATATGAAGCCGTGCTGCATGGAGGGTAAGAAGATAAAGTCGAGGCGGGGGGAAGGGCAACATACGTAACCTAAACATTTGTACCCCCATAATATGCTTGTAATAAAAAAAATTAAGAAAAAAAAAGATAAACTCTGGCATCATTCTGTCTGGTTTGAACCCTGGCACCGACCCTGGACTTAATTCCTTATTAACTTCTTTGTGCCTTAATTTTCTTATTTGTATAACAGAGAAAATAACAATACCTAAACTGTAGGGTTTTTAAGGGTTAAATGAAATAGTATTGTAATGCCTGGCACACAATAAGCACTCAATAAATGTTAACAATCATTATTACTACCCCAAAGAGACAACTAATTCTTCAGTAATCAATATCACTTTTAAGAGTGCAATTTCCTCCAAGTGTGTCTTCACCCTAATAGTAAATAATATTAGGCTTATACATTCTTTCTGAAAGGTACTCTCTCCTATAAATCAGAAAGCTATTCCAGGAGGGCAGCTTCCCAACTCAGATCTTCCAAATGGTGTCTGAATAGCTGTTTCATAGCCCATCTGAGCATTCAGATCTCCTAAGTTATGAAGTCAGTTGACGGACAGGCACACAAAAATAAGTGCCAGAGACATACTGTCACTAGATAACTTATGTACATACTATATAAGAAGAAATATATTTGTCAAGATATATCAGGTTTATCTTTTGAAGGGAAAAGAATAATATTGAGAGGAATGAGTTCTCATCTGGGCTGGATAACTCAGAAATGAACCCTCTAATTTTAACTGGATTAACATTGACATCTTACCCTTACATTGACTAAATCTGGGCATTTGGATGGATAAAAAAACCTGAAGAAATTAATTTTCCAAAAGCTAGCTCCCTTTAGCTGAATAATAATTAAGTGATTATTATCACTTCAATAGATACTACTAAAAGCTACACAAAACATTGGCAGGACACAACCTTTACACTGAGATTCCATATTCTACCACTTTTCATGTGAAAATTTTAAATCATTGTTAAGTCCAGAGAGCCACTAGGGAACTGCTGTTTGAATGACATCAGCAGGTTCAGAGGGAGCTATTTCTCCTGAGCTGAAATTCAGCAGAGCTGAGCAGGTTCCACAGTCAAGAGATCTTTTCTTGCTTTCCACACCAGGCCATCTGAGAAAGGGAGAAAGGATCATTTTGGTGGAGAGAGCTTGCAGCCAGAGGCCCCAAAAAAAAAATGCTGCATACTGGGGGAAAATGGGCTTAAATATGAGTAGAAGTCAGACAGGGGGGCTAAGACAGACCAGACCCACTGCCGATGTTGCTAAGCAGGTACACGCGTGAATTCGGCTGTTGTAGGCCATCAGGGCATGGTGAGGTCTGGCTTGCAGTGTGCCTGCCCCTATTGAGGTATGCGAATTTTTTAAAAAAGCTAAAGTTTTGTACAGGCCAAACTAAATACATCTGTGTCCAGGGCCAGGACTCTGTCCATTTTATGATCCTGTGGGTTGACAGCCTCTGGCCTAAGCTGAGAGGGGGAAACCACACTGTGGGGTGGAACTGATTATATCATTTGTTAGTAAATATGCAATTGGATAGAAAAACGAAAGGGACAAAATTTCCAGTTGTATGTCCTCAGGCAGGGTAAGGGTGAAGTTTAGTTGGTGAGATCTGTGTTAAATTAGGGGAATTAGTATTAAGGCTTATTTTCTCTAGTTTGGTCAGTTTGTTCTTAGCGTTTCCCTGTTTAGTCTGTGATTTGGGGAGGGTGGTGAGCAAAGGGGTATAAAGATCTTTCCAAACCTGTCCCTCCACTGATTGGGGCTTTTGTAAGAGAATGAGACATTACATCCTTTAAATAGCTTCTTTTACCTTATTTTATTTCTTTGTGTTTACTCTTTACTTCGAAAGGGCAAATAGATAATGTACAGCCCCAATCCTAATGACAAAACCAAAGAATCAGGCAGTGGCCCCTGGGAAGTCTTCCTTATTTGTCTAAAACTCAACGATTAGCATCATTCCAAACACTTTCAGCCAGGCTGGGGCTCCACAAAAAGAGACCCAAAATTCCACAGGAGTTGAGTTGTAGTCTATAAATCGACAGTCACTTAATACAGAATTTAGTGTGTGTGATGATAATAAGCTAATAAGCTACTGCATATTGCTTTCGTGAAGTTACTGATTTGTCTGGTGGTGTTTTAAAAGATGATTTTTTTAAAGGAGGGAATTCTGTGTCATTAGGAAGGAGAAATTAAAGTCCTGGTGAGTTTGTGAATTATTTAATAAAAAGTAGCATTAAACAGAAGGTGGAGAGAGCACTCATTGAGGAAAAAGTTTATTCGAAGGGCAAAGAAGTAAAAGTGTAAGATTGTTTTTTTGGTGGTTGTTGCCGTGAAACAGCAAGATAATTTTAGCTGCAGGATGAAGACAGCCCAAGGCCCCAGGGCTCCAACCAGATGGTCAAGAATGAGACATTTTTGGTTGGAATGAAAATGACCTCTCTTCCATGGAATGACCAGAGTTAATGGAGACAGCTCTGGGGTAGGTTTAGGGAACAATTAGCACCTTCTTTCCTATACACATCAACAGAACTGACATAGCAAATGATCGGCCAGGTTGTGTGAAGAAATTCTGAGACAACTCTGTAAGTGCACAGAATTCAAAGTACAAATAATTAAAGAAATGATTGTGTTTAGTTGGAAGCATTCTATACTTATTGTGGACTTTGCTCTACTTTGTAAATCATGTGGTTCTAAGTAGAAATTAGCGATTAATGGAAACATGTGCTACTTAGCACAAGTTTTGTTTTGTTTTGTTTTTTTAAAATAAATGCATTAATGAGTTAATTACAGCTTGTATGCCTAATTCCTGTGATGGCCAAACACCTGTGTATGACATATGCACACCTATGCCTCCATTACCTGTGTCTAGCTACCTAGAGACTCAGTGCTCTACAACACTGAATTGGCCTATAAAGGGTTGCTTTTAAAATCACAAATATTTTACAGACTTAAAATATCATACGCGATTTCAAATAGGTACCAAGATGCTCCCAAGACAAAGGGCAACTGTCCTGAAGTAGAACTGAGGGAATAGTGGTAGGGGCAAAAATATTAAACTCATAAAATGTTGATGTCATTATTATCAAAGTAATAAAATAGGAATATAGAATGCTTATATTTTAGCCAAATATATATCTAGGAACATAAAAATAACATACCATGCACCAAAATGAATAGGAGAAAACAACAAACTAAAAATTTGCAAAAATGACTTAAGTTTTTGTGATTATGGCCATAAAGGAGGCAGGTACAGAATACTATATAGGAACAAAATCAATGCTCCCATTCTTTTTAGAATTAGGTCTGTATTTGGCTGGTGTGGCATTTTCCAATGTGTGTATTTGTGGAATATTTGTCCTATGAAATGCTCGTTAAAAAAAAAAATTCTAGTCACTTCGTTATACTATCAAATACTATTCATTCTATTTAATGAACTATATTTTTTTAACCCATTAACCATCCCCACTTAATCCCCTTCTCCCTGCTACTCTTTCTAGCCTCTGGAAACCGTCATTCTACTCTCTGTCTCCATGAGATCAATTGTTTAAACATTTAGCTCTCACATGTGAGTGAGAACATTCGAGATTTGTCTTCCTGTGCTTGGCTTATTTCACTTAAATAGTCACTCCAGTTCGAGTGACTATAATCAACAGTAAGGGTATATTCTTAAATAACTAAAAGAGTAGCACTGAAATGTTCCTAACACAAAGAAATGATAAATGCCTGAGGTGATGGATACCCCAATTATGCTGATTTGATTAATACACATTGTATGTCTGTATCAAAACATCACATGTATCCTATAATGATATACAGCTATTATGTGCCCATAACAATTAGAAATAAAAAACTTTTAAAAATTCTATTATCAAATAAGTTTGAGAAGTGTTACAACACGTATTTCTCCCTTGGAATATGATAATGCACACAAGCAAATTCAAAGCTCTGAGAAGTTCTATAGTGAGGAAATGTTTATCTTTATTTTACACTCAGAGCTACCCATTGTAAGGACAAATAAACATTTCAAAAGAGGCTAATTCTTCCTTTGAAAATAAGGGAAGAGAGGCTTTCCCTCTCCTTTTTCTTAGAGCATGTACTTTAGAAAACTTACCATTGTAAAAATAATATTTTCTCCTCTCTTTAAAATGTACATCAATCTTTCTGAGACCTAGAGAGGTCCTTTTTCAGTTTTGTGACCCAGGAATGTTTTTCTCAAGGACCTGGGAGCCATTTTTTAAAATAGAAACACCAAGGAGAATAGCGCCCCTATCTTCCAGTTCCTATGGGAAGCAGGAGCTTAACTTCAGAGGGCACCTTGCTCCAGTTTGCAAAGCCACCTCTTGTTATAAAGACATGAAGTTTGTTTTTCCCCTGGTTAAAGCCAATAGGCCAACACAGATGGTCACCCCAATTACCACACTATGTTTGACAAAAGGTGCTGTCAAGTCCTCTTCCTTGAGGACTAGTTATTATTTATCTTGAAAACATGTAAGTAATGTGTTGTGAATGCTTGGCTATACTAGGGGGTGAGATTCCCTTTTGTCTTTGAAACATCTTAGTGGACTGCCTGGGATGTGCATCACATTTTGATTCAATAACAAAAGTGTTTTCTTTTTCTATACCTTTGTGGAAAAGATTTCTGTGTTGGGAGATTTTGTTTTAATTACATTTCCCCAACACCACTCGTAGGAGCCAATCCTCCCCACCCCCACCTTCGTTGGAACACCAATTAAAATTGTTGTGCATTTTGGTAAACAGTGGTTTACAGTATTCTATTTAAGGTTTTTTAAAATGACTCCAAATATTTTAAGATCTCAATTACCTTAAGAATGGGAATTAAGAAAGTTTGCCTGACAAACAGACAAAGAACTAAAGTTTTTTAAGGCATCTGAGAAGACTTTCTCATTTGGGCTTCCTCATCTGAACCAGAGAACACACACAAAAAAAACGATTTCTCAATTCTCTCAAGGATGCTACACAACCAGGACCATCCTTTATATACAGAGAGAACTTTATTAACTACCAGCGATTTTTTTCAAGGCGTTAGTGCTTAATTCTCTTGTGAAACTTCAGTTAAGAAGGATGGGCCAATCACTGCCATCTGTAAGAACAGAGCAATCTATATGCTGATGACTACCCTTTCAAACTTCAGACTCATAAATGCAATTGCTGACTTGACATTTCCACTTGATGTCTAATAAAAATCCCAACTTGATATGCCCAGTACTAATTTTGATCTTTCCCTGCAAACCTACTCCTCAAACTGTCTCCTCTATCTCAGCCAATGGCCACTCCATTCTTCTGGTTGTCAGGTCAGAAAACCTTGGAGTCATCTGTGACCCCTATGTTTCACCTGTAATAAGGAAATCTCCTTGGCTCTACCTTCTAAACATGTCCAGAACTGGCCATCCCCGACCCTCTCCACTGCTGTCACTCAAGACTGAGAAACCATCTTCTCTTGCTTGTTATTCCAACAGTCTTTTAAAATTTTATTTTAAATTAACAAGCTTTATTTTTTAGATCAGTTTAAGGTTTACAGAAAATTTAGTAGATAGTGCAAAGCATTCCCATATGCCTCTTCTTCTCAACCTTCCACAATTTCCCCTGTTATTAACATCTTACATTTCTATAGCAGATTTGTTACAATTGATGAGCCAATATTGATATGTCGCTATTAACTAAAGTCCAAAGTTTATATTAGGGTTCACTCTTTGTGTAGTTCTGTGGGTTTTGGTAACTGCATAATGCCATGCATCCCCTCTAACAGTATTATACAGAATACTTTCACTGCTATTAAAATCCCCTGCCATCTATCTATTCATTTCTTTTTTTTTGCATCATTCTCTGTTTTCTTTTAGTGAGTTGATGCATTTGACAAGAAAAAGCCCTTACATTATGACCTATCCTGCTTGCAGTGAAAACATGAGTCCTCACCTTATAAGGCCTAGTAAAATACCTGTTCTTTTAAATTATTTTTTTATTTCAAAATATTATGGGGGTACAAATGTTTTTGATTAAATGTACTGACTTTGTCCAACAGTCTTTTATTAGTCTCTCTGCTTTTACCATTGGTCACTCCCTTGTCCGGTCATCCGGGCAAAATGGCCCTTTTAACAGTTCTCTCTCTGACCTCATCCAAGCACATTCTCCTCCCTTCTGTTCAAATACACCAGGCACCTCCCGCCGCAGGGTCTCTGCATTCACTGCTCCGCCTGTCTGGAACATTGTCCCACAGGCTGTGTTTCTCACCTTCAAGTCTTTGCCCCAGCGTCAGCTTCTCAGTGGGCTACCTGGACCGCCTTGTTTGAAACCCGACCCATTCCCCATTCCTCAGCGCTCCTGCTCCCCTCAGCCTACTGCTTTCTTCCCATAGCACTTATTTCTTTCTAATATACTAGATATCTTATTTATCTGTTATGTTTATTGCTATTTTCTGACTCTCCTCTCCCCCTTCTAAAATATTCATACCATGAAGGTAGAAATCTTTATATCCCAAGTGCCTGTAGAGTTCCTGGCACATAGAAGTAGTCCATGAATATTTGAACAAGTTAAACAAATGGAGTTTGAAACCAGCAGCAGGTGAGATTAAGGTTCAACACATGGAAAAAAAATCCCAATAGGCTGGTTGTCAGGCTCACTTTACAGGTTAATGAGCTAAGTCAAAAAATCCTGTCCTAAGAAATCATAAGCCTGGAGTATATTCCTGAACAGTCTAGAGCAGAGAGGGGAAGCCAACTTGGAGGTAGACTAATGAAGCAGACAGTTGGTAGATTCAGAGAGCTCTACCTTCCTATTAAATTATTTGGAGGAAGGGAAGAAAAAAACCCAAGAGCTATGCTTTATTTAAAAAATATAAGAGCAATCTACTGATTAGGAGTTTGATTAACCCTCCCCAAATGAAAACTGAGGTCATAAATCACTGCTGACAAAATGGTGTTGTTAAATAACTTAAATTTTGACATTACCTTTTAGGCTTACAGGTGATAACTTCAATTTCTTAACCCAAAACAGAAGGAACAATTGAGATATGCTTGATTCTCTCACTTTGTAATCAAAATTTATGGTTAGTTAATTGCAAAAGTTGGCTAAGGTGGGAAAGTGACAATTAAGACTTTATACATTTCATTTTAACTTAAAACATATGAATCATCTTTTGAAGGAACATCAAGGCCTTCCCTCTGAGTGTGGTCTGGTGATTGGTGCTCCTTATTTTCTTCCTTCCTAAGTCACACCCCAGCTTCCATCAACTGCAAATTCCAGTTTCATATCTTAAAAATAAAATCTTAGACACTTGTGAAGAATTTTTAGTAGAGATTCCTTTTGACTTTTTAAATCTAAAGTTTCTGTACTATAATTCACATTTACACAATTAGTTTTTAAAAAAGTGATTCTGTAAGTATGTTTTGAAGTAATTTGGGGGGTAATTTTAGAATATAGGATGGCCACATTTTATCTTCAAACCTTCTAGAATCAATTTTTTCTTCAGTCTTTTAGAACTGTCCTGCTCATGCCCACTTTGATAGAATTTTTTTACAATTTTGCCTGTATTGAGTCTTTCCAAAGAATTGACTTTTCATAGAAACTACTCTTTTGTTTTGTACTTATATTGCTAAAACTTATTACTTAATTAAAGTACATAACTATACTGAGAACACTATTGGCACAAATAATCTGGGGACAAACACTACCACTTCTTGATAAGTAGACAACACACCTGGTGGAAACAGAAATACACAGTGATCAAGAGCATACCATACTGGCCACATATATTTCATGTGTCTTGAGCCATATTCAGGACTTTTTGTTGAGGGCATCATGAGCGTGCCATTTGTGTTTTCCAAACAACAACCACTTTTCCAATTCTCTGACACCAACTGGGTGTCCAACAACTCAATTCAATTTTGACACTAATTACTTGGAATTAGTGCAGACCCCGCAAGTTAAGGGATCAGTCCCACAACATTGCCCTTACTTTAGATGCCAGTCTCAAGTCCTGGGTCCCCTGGCTACCTGCACTTCTGTCTGACTTGGTTACAAATTCAGGAATTCTCATAACCTGCCTCTAAGATTCAATAATTTGCTAGAATGACTCATAGAATCAGGAAAATGCTACGCTGTCAGTGTTCACCAACCCGGAATCACTCTTAACTTCATTGTTTCAGAGTTTTTAATTGATGTTCCATTTTGTAGGCATGATTGCTGAAATAGTTGGTCATTGGTGATTTAAGTCAATCACCAGCCCTCTTCCCCTTCCTGGACATCAAGCAGTGGGGCTGAAAGTATTAACCCTCTAATCACGTGGTTGCTTTTTCCAGGTCCACCCCCATGAGTCATCTCATTAGCAGACAAAAAGACACTCCTAATATGCAGGACATTCTGACAGTTTTAGGAGCTTTACGTGGAGGTGGGGAGAAAAAAGACTGAAAGTATTTTTTACTGTACCATAAATTGTTATGGTATTGTAGTGAACATATTTGTTTATTTGCTTCCCCTTCTGGATTGTGAACTCCTTGAGGGAAACTTCTTACATCTGTTTTTCTTTTTTCCTCCAGGTGCACAAGGCAGATACTCAAAGTTTTTTAATATAAGTGCGACTGACTAAATTAAGCAAGCAAATTGCATTTTATTAGTCTATAACATTGATCATTAATACAAATAAGATAGAACTAGACATTTCAGCAGAAATGGAACTATCATAAATTATGATAATTTGTAAATTGTGATAATTCACATGACAAAATTCTGAACAACAAAATGAAAATGCACAGAGAAAAGCATTAGCTATAAATTTTATTTAATCCTGCAATAGGTTGAAAAGGTTGGAGCTACATGCATAGCTTAACCTGACCTTACAACTCATCAAGTTTGAAAAAGCTGGGACGTAGGAGCAGAAGGGACATTGTGAAGCACATTAAAAATTACCCCATCTTCAGCCTACTTGGGTCAGATTCTGTAATCAATGGGAAATTTTCCTGTACAAAGGCTGGAGGATACAGTATATCACATTCAACTGTTTCCAATAAGGTTATTTATTGCTATTCAATTCACATTTCCCTCAGGTTTTGGCAAGATTATAGAATTTATTCTCCTGTGTAGTAGCCAGCCAAGTAAATCACATTGCACACTTCCACATTGCCACACATTTTTCTTACCCAGCATCAGTGGCTTTATTTCTTTGTCCCTTAGAGCATCTTAAAACTTCGCTGTACAAGCTGCCCTTTTATAATTCTGCGATTTAGTATTATTGTTTCCTTCCAAATATTTTCTTAATAAAAAAATGTTGAAGGAAAAAAATAGAACAAGTCAGGTAGTTTTCAACAATAAAGCCAGAGACAATGTGATAAATATTATGGACAAAACATTTTTCCTTGTAGACAAAAAGTACCAGTTGATATTAAAACAAAGAATAACACTATCTCTACTACAGGGTCTCAAAGCACTTCATTAGAAATAGAGAAGGATAAAGAGCTGCATTAGAGCAGCCTGTGGACTCCCCTAAGGACAGTCACAGTGAAATTGGCCCACGCTCCCTGCTTGATGCCACGCATTCTTAGTGAGGAGCCCAAACTCCTGAGATCTGCTCAGGTTATGCTGCACTGTAACTCACTCGGTAGTGCGTGCTCTCTCTCTCTCTCTCTCTCTCTCTCTTTTTTTACTGACTTTGGTAGGCAGCCCTTTGGTAGGAGAAAAGATCCAACCATTCATTCCTCTTTTACTTGTTTCCAATTTCCAATGGAAAAAAAAATATTGGTGATAATATTATATCATATCATACTATAATATATTATACTATTACTATATTATATTATACTATTCTATAGTATTGCTATTCTGTACTGTTAATGAACCTTACTATTGTATATTTATACCATTCTATTTGACATGTAGTATACCGTAGTGTACTCTACTACTCTGTTATACTATACTACGCTATGTAATTCTGGAAGGGGAGTTTGTAATATATCTACTTTAGTGATAGAGGTATGAGTGATTCATCTTTGAACCACAATATGTAGCATGTCAAAGTATAGTTACCATAAATTGTAGGTCAAAAATACTATTCATGAAAGTAGGGATACTAAACGCTTCGGGGTTAACTAAATAGCTCAGGATAATCGAAGTAGATAATAGTGAATTAAAACTAACAGTAATGTAAAACAAGAAATAGTAGCAATTAAAAACCTTGACCAACTACAAACTGCACTGCTGAGGCACTGATAATGTGTTCTTTCTGAAATCTGGGGACATTCCAATGTTGCATGTGGATTTGCAGGAGTGTCCTCAGTGTTTGTTGCCCAACGGTCAGGTTCTTGGTCAAGTTCTTGATTCTTGATAAATTCTGACAATCATCCATTATAGGTTATGAGTGCTGAATTAAACAAAAAATCAATAACTCGCTATTAGTAATTAACCTCCAAAGTGCTTTTCAACAGGACCTTGCCCATATTTGGGGTTGGAGAACTTGCCATTGTGGGCACTGGTTTCTTCCCTGGACAAATATTGTCCCTTGACCCTCAGCACTAAATGCTGATGACATTATTTCGTTTTTGTAACCATCAAAAAGATCAAGGCCAAATGCTTTCTAGTCAGGGTAAGATAGTACTAAGAATCATACTGCTTGTAAGAACTCAAGAGACGACTGGTGCAGGGGCCAGGAGACCCCACCCTCTCAAATTGCCTCAATGACTCTGAATCTGTCCAGTTTTTACTCTGATAAAAGCTGTAGATAAACGTTTCTTAGCATTACATCATAGGAAATAAACAGTCTGGTCTCCTTTACTTACTCAGTGACCTCAGATGAGGTTTTTAGCTTTCTTAATTTTGAGAAGGGGATAATAATATCTGTTTTAAGTTCTTGATACAATTTTACACAAAGTGTTTTGTTAATTGTAAATTACAGTGCAAAAAGGTATTTATTACTAATTTTAAAGTTTAGGGACTGCTTTGGGTTAAGTGTTCATTCTCAAACATAGTGGTTACAGGGCTATAGTGGTTACAGGCTCACCAAATATTCCTGGGCAATGAATACAATGAATTTAGCTAAAGCCAAACAGGGAGGACAGGAGTTAAAATCCACAAGAGATCATAGCAATCACTGGCGTGTGAACAGCAGACGTTAGCCCACTTACAGTACATTGGAATTATGGGTTGTGGGGGGAGCCTGGGCTGTACAGATTTTCAGAATCCCTTTATTATTGCCACACTACAATGTGCATGATTTTTTTTTTTACATTCTGCATTGTCAGTGAGACCGTACATTCTCTGTAGTCCATTCAGTCCAATTAAGCAAAGTTTCATTAAGCACATGCTAAATTTTGACACTGTTTTTGTTTTGGGAATTAATAATTATATATTTGAAATCTTCTAAAACTATGCATTCCTAGCTCCTTTTATATTACTAAAAAAAAAAAAAAAAAAACCACAAAAAACTTGTTTCTTTCTTTTTTTTTTTACAACTTTCTTTTTTTAAACAACGTCCCTGGGCATAATTTTCAACACTTTTTCTCTGACCCAATTTTCTCCTTTTTAAAGTTTCTGCTTCCTACACTTTTTTCGTCCTGTATTCTTTCAGCTTTTCTATTGAGTACTCTTTTTCTTTACATCAATTTATTAAGTGGTCTTAGAATAAACAATTTGGTATTTCAATTCTTGATACTAATTTCAATAAAAAGAAAGTCATTAGGCAGATGAAAATTATTTGTTCCTGTTTCAATTTTTATTTTGAAATCTCTTATAGTAGGAATTGGCATGATAGTATGAATTAAAACTGATTAGAAATCACCTACATTAATTAAAGAATATAACTTCACATATCCTAGGTGAATGATTAGAAGTCAGAAGGGAAAAAAAAAGAAATAGGAGAAAGGAGAGAGAGAGGAAGAAATACAAACAAATGTGAATGTTTATGTGTGTTGGTAAACAGTGGCATAAAGTTCAAGATTATTCTCATTTCAAAATAATGTAGAGAGAGAAAATGCTCAGGCAATACCATGTATATTGTATATTGGATGTATATTGGAATTTTTTTTTAAACCATGAGACCTTTTATTCTTATACAATTTTGACATAGTACCCAGGTCGTTCATAGCCTTTGATTTTCCTGTCAAAAGCCAAGGTAGTAAAATTGATATGCCATCCAAGGCAAAAATGTATTCTGTTGTGAATGGATCAGATGAAATAAAATAGAAAGGTTGCTAAAATGCTCAGACAAAATATTCATTACTGGTAGTAATTACAAACTGAAATTAGGAAATAAAAATGCCATATGAACAGACGTGATTTTGTAGCTCCATTCATCTGTATGCCCCTCTAGGTATATTCCACATTTCCATTGCATAATTTGAAAGCAAAAGCCTGTTGTAGTTTTGGACCTCAATTATATGAACAAAAAAATGCATTAAAAAAATCTGTGATCACAATTCATGTCTTAAGGGATTTCAGCTTATTTTAGCTATTGTAGCAGCTGCTCTGGTTTCTGAGAAAATGATGGACAAGAAAACTCCAGCTTAAGCAGCGGCAATGTGAACACCAATTAATATGAACTGGATTAATAGGAGCTGCATTCAGTGGCTTATTGTAAAAGTTAAACTGATGTTTCATTACATTTTCAGAAGACAAATGGACCCTCTGATGTATTCATAATGAGCAAGTACTGTACTTAGTTAAAGTTTGGGCCAATTTTATGTAATTTGGATATAGGTTTAGAAGGTACCAAGAAAGGCACTCTGATCACTCAGACCAACTATATTTAGATAGAGCTCTCAGCATTTGTTGACCCGTGATCGCCCCTTGTCCAATTCAGGGACAACTTGCTACTTGCCAGACATCTTAGTTATAGTTATTATAAAATTCCTACTTAAATTGAGATAATATTTACATACTCCTATCTTCCACCCCTTTCTCCTTGATTTGCCTTATGTCTAAATTCCATATTCCCTAAGGCAGCCTTCAAATATTAAAGACAGTTTTCTATCCTCCACTATATTTTACCTCCTTCAGGCTAAACATTCCTATTTCCTTCAGGGTACTCCTCAGCCTTTTTATAATCTTAGGTGCACTACTCTGAACATACTTTGTTTCTGCTTCAGTTAAATGCAGCTTCCAAAACACAATGCACAATTTCAAGCATAGCTGCAGGTATGACCAAATTAGAATAAGAGAAGCCATTATGCTCTTTGTTGTAGACACATTATTACTAATATAATCTAATGTCATATCAGCTTTTTGGCAATTATAGCACATCTCTAACTCATACTGAATTAATAATTAAATGAATGTCCAGAATCTTTCATGTGTGTGTGTTTTTTTCCAGTTCCCAATGTATCTTTTTTTTTGACTGGAGAATGGGACTTGATATTTATTCTCATTTGATTTTATTTTCTCAGATTTGGCAAATGTTGTAGCCAGTACAGATCTTTCTGAATCTTGATCCTAGTTTCCATTTCGTGAGTTATTTCTCAGTTAATGACATTTAGCAAGTTTGATTGCCAGGGAGCCATTGGTTCCGATGACTTATTCTAAAAGCCATTTTTGCAATAATAAAATTAAAGATAAAATTATACATTTTATATGATGGCTATATACATGATTTTCTTCTTAGTAACTTTAGGAAATTTTTATGAGCCTCATGAATATATTTCCTAAAATTATGCCATATTCTGTTAAAATAAAGACTTCATTTACTAAGACAAGTGTTTATATGTCAGCTAAAAATGTGTTAAAATCAGCTTTCATTAATAGATTGCTGGATACATAGAATGACCTGAAAATTGTTTCCATTTATGACACTGTAGTGGTATAGAAAATACTTGGCATAGCAGACTAAGCTAGAAGAATCAAATAGAATTCAAAATAGACTCTGAATGCTCAGAGGCTTTGGAATTGTTGAAAGATCATGTAAGGTAATTGCTAATGCCTAAAACATAATGAATGGGAAAAATACCCTCAAGTAACACGTGCACATGTTATGTACCCCACACTGTCTTATAGCCTTACCTGATAATGGGAAATATGATAGAAAGACATACTGTCACATTTTGGAATGATTTTGTGAGAACTGGCAACCAGAGAGCAATATTTCAAGCATGGTGACATGGCTGTGGTGTGGTCTGTCACTGTCTCTCATGGATCCCTAATCAGAGGGCTTTGTGTTAGTGGAGTCCCTGCTTGTTCAGTAGACATCAACTGGGAGTTAGTAAGAGTAGCACCGCAGGAAGTCTCCCCTCTAGGATCCACAGAGCTTCTTTCAATGAGTGTAGGCTGGGCGCTCTACAAAGTTGTAGTCATGTTGATGGTGGATATTCCAAACTCCTGATATATTTCCCTATGGTGAGCTCCTGCCATTCAGTTAGGAGATGCAAGGATATAGGGCGATATTGATGTTTTATTGCCCTTTTCTCAGTTGCTGCCCCAGAATAATGAGCTCCCCTCTATTTTAGTACTTCTCCTCTTGAGCCCTAAAACCACGGGGCCAACATTCACATTCCGTAAGTCCTGGTAGGGAAAACAAACAGTAGCAGTTTATTATTTCCTACTAACAAGTGCATTAATTAGATTGTAAATGTTTTTATATATTTAGAGAATTCCCAATATTATGTAACATTTTAATAGTCTTCTAATTAACTTAGACATGTTTACTTTTGCAATTCCATCAAAGAAATAGCTCTCCATTTATCTCTATCTGAAAAATCTAAACTATAAATATATATTGCCTGTGTTTACAATACCCTTGACTTGCCTGTTTGAGTAGGTTAGTAGATGCTTCATTCTAGTTAATATGTTCTTTTAGCCTTTCTCCCAGGTACAGCATTTGTTTTCTGGAGTTCAGATTAAAACATTCTCTGCAGCTTCTTCTCTTTTCTTCATGACATTCCAATTTGAGATATTTCCTCCTGTACCCCTGCTCCCAGATATCCCAACATAAAATACAATCCCAGTTTTAAAGTATTTATATTCTCCTGGGGAGCAAGGTGAAACACATGCAGGGCTGTCTTGCTGCACAGGAGAAGCATGTCAAATTTCTTTCTTGGCATCCAAAATATTTCACAATTTTATCTCTACAAACCCCCAATCCATCTTTGTCCCCACTCACATCCTTAGTTTACGTATGGCGAACTCTAAAGTCCAATTGCTTACAAATGTTCTTACCTGTTCTATTTACATTCCTGCCCCTCTCTTTGCCTATAAATGGTATCTCAAGACTTTCTTCAAGGGCTACAGTGCTTATTTTACCTGTTCTGTTTTTCTTTCCCAGAAAAGTTCTCCTTTTTCCTGTTTCTATGCTTTTATTCACCCTGTTTTCTCTCCTCGAAAATGTCTCTTATCTTATCCTTGGGTATCTAATTGCCTCTTTATGAAGCTTTACTTTAACTCATCAACTGAATTAGTGTTTTCTTTCTCAGAACACCTGAAGATATTCATCGGCACCTTCCCTACAGCACTTATCACTTTGGAACTTGTAATATGAAATAAATTTAGACATACAGACAAGTTTCAGAGTTCCCATTGTAACCTTTAACCAGCTTCTCCCAATGTTAATATTCCACATCATCATGAAACAATTATCACAATGGAGGGATTAAAACTGGTGCAATACTTTTAACTAAACTACAGAGTTTATTTGGATTTCACCAGTTTTTCTAGTAAGGTACTTTTTCTCTTCCAGGATCTAATTCAGGATCCCACTTTGCATTTAATTGTCATGTTTCCATAGTCTCTTTCAAACTGTGTCAGTTCCAGACTTTTTTTTTTTTTAAATCTTTCATGACCTTGAAAACTTTTAAACTTATAACAGCATTACATTTATACATGTATATTTCCTCACTCTGCTGTAAGTTTCCTGTAAGATTTGTCACTGAGATACATTTTTATTCCCAATTGTGTCTAACGCATGATAGGAGCTCAATAATTACCACTTAATTACATGTCAGAAACAATTAGAAAGGATAGTAGCAAAATCTACATAATTAAATACTGAGTTGTGCACAATAGAGACTTTAAATTGTTAGAAATGTTAGAGAGCAAAAGATTGAGAAATTATAAGACAGACATTTCTCTTTGCAGATACTATATCTGGGTCCATTTTTCTCTAGGCCCCTAGAACAGGAATCACTGGAGCTCCTGCCCCTTGAGCTAATCATGGCACATGGAAACCTGGTAGCCAGTAGAAAGGGCAGATGCAACCTCCGTCCCAGGACCTAGCACAACTTGTTGTATCTTTCTACCAACAGATCGCATGTGTACTGCAGCAGGGATGGGTTGTGGACACTTGCACAGATCACTGAGTTAAAGTAATTATTTCTTACATCTCTTACACTCTGGTTTCTGTCGTGTAGATTTCTGTTAAAAATACAGGACAGAGAACTCCAGTCTTCTTGCCTGGGACCCTGAACCCTGGCTGGTTCCCTCTCTGGTTCTTCCCACGAGTGACTGATGAGTGTGTCATGATGCCTTAAACCATGATGCCAATACTCACTTATCCTTTGGCATCTCTTGCTGCCTGGCTTTCCCCAAGGCTATGACCCTTCTGCCCCTGTTGAGGCCAGGAGAATCCTGGGCTTGCAGTCCCAAGCCTCCTGTATGTTGTGCTATCCAATGGTTGTCTTCCTTGGCCATCAAAGCTTCCTCTACTTTCCCATCAGCCCCTACCACTAAGTCGCAGCAGACTTAGCAGTATAGTTCAGAATTGTGCCCATTCCCCTTAACACTCAGCTGTCCTCCATTATTTCACTTTGTTCTTAATCTCAAATCGCTGTGCTGCTGGCATGAGCCTCTCCCTCCTCACTGCTGTTGCACAGACTGCATTTGTGCTTTTCCCCTCCTGCTGAAGTTAGCTTTGGCCTGCTGAAGAGTCCACTCATCTTCTGTGGCCACAGAAGCTTTGTTTTGTTTTGGAGGGATCTAATTACTGACATCTGAAAGAGGGGATTCTTTAGTTTCAGTTCCACACTGCGTGCCCTTCAAATCTTTCACAAAGATTGAGAAATATCATCTGACATGATCAAGAGCAATTGAACTAATATCTGTTGGGTTTTAACCGAAGCACTGCTGTATAATTTTTCATTTTCTTTGGAAGGTCTTATCACAAAGAGAAAACATGCCTACTCGGGTCCCACAGAGGTGTTTTGACATTAGGCTTAATAAAGCATGAAGAACTCATTAATAAATAATGTTCTGCTAGGTTAACAAATAAAGCTGAATGCACTGGCTAGACCCTAGAGTAAATCAAATCATTCATGCAGCCCTGCGACTTGTTAACTTGCAGCAGTCTCTTTGCAGCAATCTGGCAAAACCCAATGCAACGATGCACACATAAAACCAGCATATCATAAATACGTGCACCTTCAGCTACGATATAGACTGTTAATTTTTTTTCTTTTACACTCTGTGGGCCCAAAATAGTAAACAAACGTTCACTAGTGCTGCTCTGGAGGCATTCCAATGATACTTTTCATCTTTGCTAGAAGGACAATTCCACTCATCAACATGTTTACCCAACAGTAGACACACTTATAGACGCAATTATTATACCCTCTCGTCTCATATCCATTGTCTTATTACCTACAGGTAGTGGACAAAAGTGAACTAGAGAATGAGCTAATGTGTGTGGGCAGGCCAGTTTATTCAGCCAAAATGGTGTATGATGAACTTTTTATTCTGACCCAGAAAATCTTCGAGAGAGAAAAAAAAAAAAAACAGAGAAAAGAATCATCCTAACTCTTTTAAAAAACTGAAAGTGCAATGCTTCTAAAGAATATTTTCCTGGATTTTGAAGGTTGCATGGTTTTAGTTGGAGCGAGATCTCGTGGCCACCTTTCCCAGGTGAAAGGTCCGAGGGCAGAGAAGGGTGAAGGGAAGCCCGGGTATTTGAGGCAGCTGCACGTCTCTGGTGTTGCTGGGACGCCGAAGCCGGCTGCTGCTTCACGCAGCTCTTTTCATGACTATGAGCTGAAGGACAGCTGTCCAGTGTCAGTTAAGCATGACTCACTGGCCCCAGCTGCTCAACAATCTGGAGGGACAGAATCTCCCGCCGCACACTATTCGAACTGGCTGCATTCTCCCTCCACTAACCGGTTTAGCTGGGAAGCCAACCACCATGCAATAAGATACAAACATTTCCAGGCAATGTTTTAATGAAACAACTTGTTGGGTGGGTTCAATTTCAACTCAAAGGCCTTGCCAACCAGGCCCATATGCACAAATTTACACATCTTGCCAGACCTTTTATGTGGTTATGATGACAAAGTCAATAGGCTGCCATTTAAATCCATTTTCAAAGCTGCAGGTTTAAAGCAACCATTATCCTGAGAATAAAAGTATTCTATTAAACAGTCTTACTTGAATATTTTCACAACTCTCTCTATGCTTATATATATGTGTATACTATTCCTATTACATATAGTTATGTAATTATATAAAGTTATATATTTACAGTTTCTTCATCTTCAAGTTAATGGAAACAATGAAAATGAAGGAACAATCGGAGTTCAGAGTGTTCATGACAAGGTTTCATTTTTAAAAAAACAAGAGAGGCCGTGTGGAATAGTAGAAAACGAGAGCAATCTGAATCCATTGAGCTTTACAAAGTTCTTTACATGAATCATCTCTTTTAATTCCCAATAATCCTATGATGTTGGCAATATTATCATCTGCATTTTACACATGAGGAAATTGAGTCTTTGCAAATTGAAGGCGCCCAAGATCACACAGCTAGTAAGTAGCAGAACTAGGGACCTGAATTTAGGCAATCTGATTCCAGAGCTCACACTCTTAATCATTATTCTATACCATCTTGTATATTATCAAGCAATTTAGCCATGGATGGCTCTACCAGTAACCTGGAAAAAAATGGGACATCCTTCCCCCATCCCCCTGCATTGAAATGAGTTTAGGGTTACCTGAAGTATTTGTTACCCTCCTATATGATTCTAATAAATATTAAGCTGCATATATATTTAAATATTTTGCTTTCTGTAAGTGATGGCTCTCAATGCCAAGATATAAATTTTCATTTTGCTACCTGAACAACTAAGCAGTTCTGGTTTCAGTGACAAATGTCTTTGATATTTACCCAAATATATATTGGTATGAATGATTTTCTTCAGGAACTAAACAATACTTAAATTTCAATGTTGGAAAATTTGCTTCTTTTGGAAAAGAGGAAAACTTAGTTGAAAGGCTACAGAGCCCATCAGTAGACATGAAGTTTTGAAGGAAAAATGTGGTTTCCTGATGAGCTGAAAGTGAGCTGGGATTTAAACAGCCTACCCTGAAGAAATGGGAAACTCGATGGCCTGATTAGGCCGAACATCAGAGTTGTATTATTTGATCCCTGTTAAGAGTCAGACACCTAACTTTTCTATGTCCAAAACACTCTTGCTGTCAACACATGAATAAAACTTTTTTGTATCTATTTTTTTGCTTAAGCTTCCGAATTGCTGAACTTATAATAGAGATGAAGAATTTATGATGGTCATGTCAATGCATATAGAAATTTCTATTTTATTAACTCTTGGTAATCTGACTTATTATGCCTCTGTGTTTTACTTCCCCAAATAGATTGAAACTGTGTTTGGTACATCTTTGTTACCCTCAGAGTTGTAAGTAGAATGTTTTAAAAACAATTCTACTTTCCACAGTGAGCAATTTATTATGCAAGTCTAAACTCTAGACAAAAATGTGTAAATGCAAATACTCGGTGCCCCAAGGCACAATTGCTACCTCATAAGTATTTGGCTATTATATTACATTATATTGTCTGTCAAGCTGTACTTCCAATCACATTATTTTTATTCTTGCCAATTTACATAATGTGGTGAAAAGACAATGAAAGGCAAAGGTATGTGCAATTTTACTCAGCCCAAGGGGCAAGCTATGACACCCCCGGAACACACAGGTTTACCTAGAGGGGATGTGTGGCCCACTAATCCCCTTGTTGATCAGAGGACAATTCATCTATGAAGTGATTAAAAATAGAAAACAATGTTCCCTTTGGGAAAAGAATATGCAAAAACTGCTGTTGCCTTCTAAATCATGTACATATTCATAAGGGAAAGGGGGAGAGAAGAGCAGAGGGATAGACATTTACAAGGACATCACTAAGGGCTTCAGAAAAATGAATTCAATCAATCAAAAATAAGCATAAATTAGTTATTTTCACAGTTTTTCATTGGTAATCTGAACTATATTAGCTTTGTATTTTCTTAAGTATCTTTTTTGGTTCTTATTAAAATAATAAACAATTAGTCTAAAATGCTTAATGCTAGAATGCTAATAATTAGCCATCACATTAATAGGAACCAGATGTAGTTTTAAATTATAATTTTCAATTAACTTTACTTATTAATAGAAGACCTTAATTAAACAGTGTCATGGATATTGGAACAGATAGAGGATCCAGTGTTTAGCTTCTTAGTCTCATTAGATTTACAAGCCTACAATAATAGAAGTAAAAGCTGGCTGAATTATTTATTTTCCTACTTCATTCACTAGCAGCCAAGCCATCAAAACCTGGAAAAGTTCACAAAGTACTCATTAAATCTTCTGGACCCTGAGTATTTACAGCTGTTTTCCATAATCATCCTTATCAACCATTTAGAGCCCTGTACCTAATGTTATACATATTTTTTAATTTACTTAAAATTTAAATTGTATTGGTTTAATAAATGGTATGTCTAGAAACACACATGAAAATTCTATTCTGTGCAATGAGAAACCCCCATTTTATCATTTTATAAAGCCATAGTTATATTCTTCACTTCAAGGAAATTTAGAATCCATTTATAAGAAGCAAATGTACAATGTTTTAAGATGTATTATAACATTTAAACTCAGAACTATCTTTGAAAATAAATTGATACTGCTTTAATTGTTTAATTTTTTTTGCATATGAAACTCCCTAGGCCTAGCAGACTGTCTTTTATACTTTTCTTTGTGTTTTGAATGTATTACCTCTATGCTCTGTTAAATCTACTGAAATTATTTCCCAAGGAATTATATAATTTTCCCTTCTGAGGGTTCAGAGAGTTTTCACATGACTCTATCATTTCCAAAGGACTCTGAGGAACCCAGGGCACAGGTGTTACTCAAGTTATTTTCTAAACTCAGCACTTTACTACTTATAATTTTCTCCATCCACAATTCACTGAAAAATAATACAACTATATTTCATTTGTACCATATATACCGATTAATAGGAAAGTCATTTTATGGCTTCATAAATAATTTCCTTTATTTTTTCCAAAAAAATCTCAACAGACCATTTTCATTAAAAAGAAAAACAGTCACATTCCAGTAGTGCTTACGAGGTTATCAAATAAGTAAGGCCATTTCTGGGACCTTAAGCACACTCACTAATCAGAACGCTTTGTGAAATTCACAAATATGGTCAACTGTCTTTAATTTTAAGGGAAACATTATTTTGATAATAGCCAATGGAGAAATCTCAGGTAGAGTGATACCATAAAAAACATACTGAGTTGGATTTTAAAAGAATAGGTTTCTGTCCCAGTTCTGCTACTAACTAGCTTTCTAGACCTGCTCATACCATCTGACCTGCATGAATTACTTACCCTCTATGAAACTCAGCTTTCACACCTGTAAAGTAAAGGCTGTTGTACTAGAATTTATGAAATCACTTCCAGCTCAAACAGGCTGTGATTCTATAGCACTGGTACTTAGGGATGTACATGGTAATCAACATAAAAATACTTCTTAACGTGGCCTCACAAAATGAACTAAATTAAGGATGACTATAGATTATTTTTTAAAAACATATATTCAGATGTAGAGTTCAGTCCTCATTTTTATGATACTCAAGTAAGAATTTTATCTAATGGCTCCATAACAAATGAGATACTTTCAAAATCCAGATTAATTCTGCAAGTTAACATACTCTCACCTGACATTTGGGTTTTTTTGAACTAATTAGACTTTGCTTAACACCACTGACAAGGATTATAGTTACAGTGATATTATAATAATTTCATATTATTCTATGTGTTCTAAACTATCAGGGAAAGAATATAAATTTAAATGTAATATTTTTCATTGTTTGACCCTTTTGGAAATCCCGCAGCCTTGAAGAGCACTTGTTAATTAGGTCACTTGTAATAAAATCAAGCAAAGAAAGCTTAGACTAAAAGTTAGTTAGTAAACACATGCAGCTGATTGCTTTAATTTGGGGAAACTCTAAGGTAAGTATCTCAATTATGAACATCAACGTGTAGAAGCTCATCATTAAACAAAGAAAATTTGTACAACCACCATTTAATAATGACTATATCTTCCAAGTTTTATGCACATATTCTGATTTTAGACAACCAGACTGAACATGGAAAACATCTTCCAGAAGAGCTGGTTCAAGCAGTACCGGATCTGATCCCACTTCCCATATCCTGTCATATTGTTTCTTATCCATCTTATCTTTTTACATATGTTTTCTTTCTTTTCTACCTTACTGTAGTCTGTGATACCACACAATTCAGTTACTTGCTATGATTATTTTTTTATTGTCTGCCATGACCCAAGAATGTCATGAAAAAAGAGATACTTGTCTGTTTTATTCAATGAACAGCCTGCCACAAAGTAGTTATTAACCATATTAATATTAATGCTTGTTGAATGAAGAAATGAAGTATGCATGGAATTACAATGTATTCAGGAATGGCTCTTGGTTCTAAGCTGACATCACTGTACAACACAGAAATGTACATCTTTCTGCACCAGAACGAACACACACACATCAAGTCAGTATAGTTTAGGAAGTTCATATTGAGCATGGCTGGGCATTTAGTTTTTCTGTTATGAAAAATCAGTCATTAAATTTCGCAATGTTGATCAGGCATGTTGAAAATATAGTTGTCATGGCACAGTGCATGCATACCCTGTTCATGAAGAAAGAGCAACTAATGACGAGTGAAGTGAATGACCTGAATAAAGCATGAAGAAAGAGTAGTTTGTGGCTGAAAATTTTGGCTATGACACCCATGTCATCTATTTGAACTTAGCCAACTGGAGGAAACTGCCATCCAGAATTTACTTATTCAAAAATAAGACCAATGTCTTGGTGACCTACTTTATGGTAATGTGTGGTTTACAGAGTTTAAGTTGCATTTATACAGATATTATTCTAATATTGGAAGACAAAAGATGGTATTTGAGTAATCTCTACTTTCTAAATCAATGTTAGAAAATTCTGGCCCACATGACTGGAATCTAGTAGACAGAAAGAAATTAAACTGAAGAGAATTTATGTAAATTAGAAAGGCTGTGCTATCTAGGAAAAAATGCTACTTTAAAATATAATAACTTCATTTAAATTTTTTGCTGAAGTAATATATCATAAAGGCCAGTGTATTAAATTTTCATTTTGAATATCTCTTATTTTAATAGGAGTATCACATGCGAACATACATGACATTTCTTTATAATTTTAGATTAGAAAAAATAAGCTTTTTTCTTCATAATTTTTCATGCTCTACAAAGTTTGCCATCATAAACCACTTCGCATTTATTACAAATAGGTATTACATTAGAAAAGCAATTCAACAGTATTCCATTTCATCTGTGAAGCTAAGCAGCTTTGCATTACAACTAAGTTGAGTTAATGGGACTGTGTTTGAAGAATGTGTTACCTGGAACTGAAGTTACCTAGTTGTATCTTACTGAACTTAGGAGTCTGCAAAATGAAGGCAGGATACCCGTTGCGAGGAGGATAGGAAAATTATTATAATCTGTATTCCTAAACTGAACAAGAATTTTTGCTCAGCAGAAACCTCTTGACTGTAAAAACTCTGAAATTACATCCTGCTGTTAAGAATACCTGTTTGGGGTGGGGGAAGTCCAAATGTTCCACTTTCCTTCCAATCAAATAAGTTTTGTGCATACATTTATAGCCCTAGTCAGATTTCTTTCTTTTCGAAAAGAAAAGCAACTTGGAATCTCTTTTTACTGATAATGAAAAAAATTTTGTGATTAGCCAAGTACTTAACTTTTGGCTAATACGTAATTTTAATTATCTTTGATATAGAAACACTTTGTCTTGAAAATAAATTTCAATATAAATGTTTTGCTTTATAATACAGAAGATGACTTTTTATACTTAAAAAGTCTTTGGTTCACCATCTAAAAATGGGCTATTTCTATTTCTTGGGATTTTTTGGAAGTTAAGTTTATTTGCTGAATAAACTCCTGTGATATCTCTTAAAGCTATTACTTATTCATGATCATATACCTTCATTATATGTTATACTCATCAGCATTCATTATAGAGTCCCTCTTTTGTGTTAGTTAATGTTCCTTGGCCCTGAATTTCATGTTTTCTTATATTAATATTTTAACTCCTAATTTCTTTAGGCTGCATTTGCCTAGGACACCTTTGCCTATTCTTTCATTTTCAAAATTTTGAATTATCTTTCAGTAATTTTGGTTTTGGTTGTATCCCTGTATACATTTAGAATTGGGTTTTGCACTGTGATCCAATCTGAACATATTTTGTTTTAAAGAAATAAATGCATTTCTTTACATTTATTGATATTACAGATATGACAGAGATATGTCATAATATTTTAAGTTTTCTGTTAAAGGTTTTGAAAGTCTTATTATATGGTCTATTTTTCTTGCTTGATATTTGTAGCTTCTAAAAATACATATTTTCATCTAACTTATAATATTTATAAGTTTATATAATAAGCTATAATATAATATTTATAATTTCATAACCTTAATTTTTTTATATCTTTAGAATAGTTACTATTTCCCTATTATGAGTGACAGGAAAAGTAGTATGTATTTTTCTCTCTACCCTCCCATTTTTTATTAGCTAATGTTGGGCAATAAACAGTATCTTCCTTAGAATTTTTTTTTCTGTGTGTTCTTAAATCTGCTTATACTTCTGTAGTTTGATGGTCAATTTAAGTGATAGCCATTGATTCCTAGATATTGAGAATAAAGCAATCAGCTAACTTAATATATGCACCAACTTTCTGTTGTGTCTTCCTAATTTTTTTTTTTTTTTTTTTAGATAGATTCTGGCTCTGCTGCCCTGGCTAGAGTGCCGTGGCATCAGCCTAGCTCACAGCAATCTCAAACTCCTGGGCTCAAGCCATCCTCCTGCCTCAGCTTCCTGAGTAGCTGGGACTACAGGCATGCGCCACCATGCCTGGCTAACCTTTTCTATATATATATTTTTAGTTGTCCAGATAATTTCTTTCTATTTTTAATAGAGACGGGGTCTCACTCTTGCTCAGGCTGGTCTCAAACTCCTGACCTTGAGCAATCCACCTTCCTCGGCCTCCCAGACAGCTAGGATTACAGGCGTGAGCCACTGCATCTGGCCTGTCTTCCTAATTTTTGTCAGTTGTTTTAGTTCTACATTGTCAGGACATTATATTTTTATGTTATATTTTGTAACCCTATTTATTTTAGATTTAGTTCTATAGTAAAATATATTCAGTACTCACAATCAGTTTTTTTTTTTTTTTTTCTTTGCAGTACTTTCCATAGTCACTTCTTGCTTGGATGAAGCTTATTCTCTAATAGTTGCTTCATGAAGCGCTCAGGGTAACAACATTTCCTGAGCTCTTGTATGTCCAGAATATTTGTCTCTAGCCTTTACACCTTGAAGAACAGTTTGGCAGTTCATAAAACCTGCAGTACCCACTTTCTTTCCCATACTGATGGTGAATTCATTATCTAACATGGCAACCTATTCATTGTTGTATATCTCAACTGTTCCTAGTTTTTCAAGTTTTGCCAAAATTCATCTCCTTAAAAACTTCCAATAGAGTAACATATAGACTCTTCTACGTAAAACCCTCCAAATGTTTCTCTTCTCCAGAATTAAAGTAATTAGGCATTGAAGGAATGTTCTTAGGGCCAAAATGTCCCTAAAATACCTTTTAGTAGACTTAATATTTTGTTTATTCAGTTAGCTCAAGTCATTGCATCTTCCTTACTGTCCTTGTGTTTTCCTCAGAGTGCTCTTTTAAAGTAAGCTGGAGTTATTATCCTAGGGCTGGAAGAAACCACTTCAGTCATCTGGTGCAAAGGCCTCATTTTAGGGTGAAGAAACTGAAGTGCAAGAAAAGGTAATTTCCTTAAGGACAGGCCCCTACTAGGAAGCTGAGTCAGACTTTGAACCCAGGAACTCCTAGGCAAGGACTCTTTCTGTTGCACTGAGTCCTTCAAAAATACAGTGATCAAAACTGTTTCATTGCATTTAAAGAACTCAGTGTATGCCCCATTACATAATTCTGTTTGATAGTTATCATTCCATTCTATATACCAGGTATGGATGACACATGCAGGATAGCTGTATCAGAGAACTTTCAGTGGGTTTCCTGTTCATCTACATACATTGTCAATTTTATTTTTTTTCTTGAAAACGAGATACTTCAGACAAATGTAGATTTAGTTTTCCTATGCTAAACTCTCTAAACCATCATTTTGAAATAAAATTACCCAGCTTATGCTTAAAACATAAGGGCCAGATTCTATCTTGAAATACACCACCCACTCTCTAATGGCAGAATTTGGCCCTAAAAACCCATTAACAGATATTGTCATTAAACTAAAGAGCTAATTACTTCAGATTCAGACAGAATGAACAAAATCAAAGGCCGACCGCAGCTGGTAGTAATAATGGTGAGAATAACCGTATGTTACACCAGAGATTTAAAGAACAAAGACATATTAACACTAATGTAACCAAACATATAAAATTATCCTCCAAATGGAAGAAGCTATTGTAGTTAGAAAATTCTTGAAGACACATTGGAATTATTTGATATAAGATACAAAGAATTTTTCCAAGGAATTAATTGGCATAGTTTGAAATTACCAGTGTTTAATGAAAAAAGAAACATGGAGAATTGTGTCCTGCTAGAATAGTCTATAAATGAAGAATTATATCTAAAAATTATTTTGATCTAATTGGAAGTACTATTCTCATACTCAAATAAGATTAATAGTACAAAACACAATAGCTTCGCTTTCAGGCTATTTGAAACAGCAATTATAAGGACTTTGTTATAGTTCTACAAAAGTGAATTTTTCAGATAACTAGATACTTTCCCAGCCCTTTAGAAATATATTAAAACTGCATTAATAATACATACTTTAGAAAAAGAGTTTTACAAACCTTGAGAAGCAATAAATATCAACCATAATTTTATAAATTGAGGATAGCTAGCAATATTATTTTGATTAAATAATATTTTTTATTTTAATTTTCTCCCTATGCATCTATAGTTTTTTAAAAATAAAATGGGGACCCCATCATAACATGGTTTTGTAACTTCTTGCTTTCATTTGCATACATTATGAACATTTCTCCACAATAATAATTGTGCTTTTACTGTATAAATTTTAACAATTTCCCAACTCCTTAAATTGAGAATAATAAACACATTTTAATCATTTTCTATATCTTACAGATTTAATTATTATGCTGTTTCATAATAACACTAATGCTCCCAAGAATTTCTTACACATTTAAATCTACTTTCTCCTACACTGATGGCTCCAGATGGCTATGTTGCACTAAAGCTGTACCTCACTTTTAGTTCCTTTTCCCTCTCTGCATCAGATTTCCAGACAAAGCTAAACAACCCTGAATTAAATCAAATTTGCTGTTATCATTTGCTGTCTATCATTTCTATCATATCATTAATGACATGAAAGGTTATCCACTGACCAGTAACATAATCAATAATTTTTAAATTTAATTACATTTAGAAGTTCTTAGATATTTTCTTTACTTTTTCAATCTTCATCTTGGAGGAAAATTTTCTCCTTTCTTACTTAAGCAATCGTTATTGAAAACACTTGCTTAGTTTTTCTTTGTTGAGAAGTCATACCTGACCAGATTTTTGTTTACTGCTATTTGTATTAGACTTTTATATGGCAAGTTTGGAAGAGAAAATGCTGTTATACATGAGGGGACTAGACTAGAAGATCTCGACTTTATTTCTGCTCTAAAACTTTATGCTTCTGTGATTCTATAAAGCTTGTGTACCTTATTCTTTTGTTGTATATTTTACTTCTCAAGTATTGAGACTGCTTTGCTCGGGTTCCCTGAAACTACATTGTAAGTTTCTTTAGGGAACCACAATTTAAAAACACAGTCTGATAAATACACCATTGATAATGAATTTGACTCACTCAAGGACACAATTCCACTCTCTACACCTGCTTCTTTTCCAGGGATAGAAATAAATAAATAGGGTGAGGCAAGAAAGGAGGGATGGGGAAAGAGAGAAAGAGACAGAAAGGAAGAGTTGCTATGTTTTTCCAAAATTAAAATATTATAGAAGATTTGCACTAAAAGCTATAAAAGCTTTATTAAATTTTATTTGGGGACTTTATTGAACAGTAAATTTGTGTCTTATATATATATTTTAGGATTTTATGTTCAGGTATAGTAATTTTACTATTGAGAAAAATTCTGATAATAAGTACATATGAAACTTCATTATTATAGTTAATCCACTTCTACAGGAAAAACACTGCCTTATTTTATGAAAATTAGCATATTCAATTTTCTATGCACAATACTAATAGCTGATATATGTAGCTAATTGGCACTATAGGGATATACTTTCTTTTGATGAAGGATTTATTTTTGCTTTTTAATATTTTATGGACAAGAAATTCTACACAATGTGAAGAAGTACATGCAAAGATTGATAAAGAGAGAGACAGAGAGAGAGAGAGATGAAAATGTCTATAAGCCTGAAATTCAATCAAAGGATTTTGATTAAAAACTTCATTCTTCACTATAAAAAAAACATATTGAACTTTTAAAAAACCATCACAATTTAAGATCTGAATATATCCCTACCAATTACTTCTTTCACTGAAATAAAAAAGCAAACCTTTTAGAAACTTAAAATTGCAAATAATAAAAATGAAGTTGCTAAATGATATACAGCAAACAGAAATATAATAAAGTGGTATTCATTAAATATACATGCAACCTGTTATAAATATATCACATGATTTATAAGTTATTTGCTAAGAAAAAAAGAGTACGGAAAGATGTATTAAGAGATCTGCTTTTTTGAAATCTAAGGCTGAGTTTTCAAAATGAAGGGAAAAAGATACAATCCTCTAAATATAGAAATACTTACCAACCCTGGTAATAGCTCATTATTTTAATCTTCCAGATAGTTCTTATAATTAGATCCAATAACCCTGAACATCTAAATAAATTAAAACATTGCACAGAGCAGAATGACAGCCAACAGAGTAATGGCAGGGCTGTCACTCTGGAACAGAGAAAGGGACACCAGGGATAAGTCCACCATACTGGACCTTAGAAAGGAATATTAATGAAAATTAATAATTCAAATTAGGGGAGTCAAAAAGGGAGCACTAATTTAATACCTCTGTGCTAAAATTACCCCTTCCTTATTTATTCTTGTGACTAAAGGAAATGAACAACATAAAAGCTCAAGTTTAATACAAAGTTTGAAAATGAGTAGTAGGTTACTTTGAATGCCAATTCAGTGTTCCTCAAAGGCCCAAGACACGCCTGCATCAGGAGCGTGTGGAGGTGGGTAACTGTGAACATACAGATTCCTGGCCATATCCTGGCCCTGGCGAATTTAAGTTTCTGTGAAATATACCCAGGAATCAACATTTTAAGGATTCCTCCCTGCCTTCATGTGAATTCCATGCACATTAAATTTTGAAAATCACAGTACATCATGCATTTTGGTGGGAGATGGATGACCAAATGTCAAGATTTCCACTTTTAAACATTGATTTTATTTCCCCTTTTTTTCTGTGGAACTGCACCTAGGCGGCTATTTTTCTTACATTAAATAACTGCTTTTACATTTTAATATTTCATTAAAACATATCATTCACTTTTGATGTAATTAAGAGTTACACAAGAACGTGAGTTATCCCCCAGATTCACTTACCTTCAAATCCTTGTGCTCATTCAGAAAGTTTGACACATATGATGAAAGTTTTCAAAAGAATGTAAGTGGTGGAGAATCTCTTTAATTTCCAAGCGTTTTAAGACTGGCTAAGGAGACGCCTGAGGTGGACACCAGAAATGCCGTTGAGGACACACCAGTGCTGCGGCCGGTGAGTAACTGATTATCTCTAAACAGAACAGAAAAACAAACAAGTGGTTGTCACCTGTAATTCACAGGGAATCTGCTGCAGAGAAGGTTATTTTCAGTAAATTAGCAGTGTTACTAAATTTAAACTTGGCCTGGCTTTGCTGCTCCCCAGTTTAGCACAGTTGTCATTTAAAATTTCATGTCATTGTGAAGTCAGAATTGCATGATGATGCTGCCTGCAAAGAGTTCTGGTTGAATTCCTATTGCTTTAATTGACTATTTTTTTCTAAGCATTGCATCAAGTGGTATAATTACTAAATTTACTTTTGATATGCAGGTGCAACATTTTGCTGTTGCATTTCTTTCCAAGTTAGGGTTGATGAGGATCTTTGAAAGTATTTCTTTACATGAAACTCTATCACATTCCATAAAAGAAAAAATGGGATACTTTTACTAACTCTATGTGGAATTCTCTGGTAGTTTTGCTGTATTTCCTTTCACATGGGCAAAGCTTGCCAAGATAGTCATAAACAAGAATGACGTCTTTTTTAGTAAATACATGTTGCCTACTCAGGGAAACCAAAATTCTAGCATCTTTGCTGAATGAGTTAAGCAGAAGTTGGTAGTGGTTAATAGAAAAAGAGAATAAAACATCTTTTTAAAATTGGTAATCAACCATGCACACACTCTTCTAGAGGAAGCAAATGTGCAAATAAATGTAAGATCCAATATAAAATAACAGGAGTGTAATATATTAATACATGCAAGCACAGAGTCCATTGTATAACAGTAGTTCTTATGAAGACTCTCTTGTCTGGTCACCGCAAAACCATTCCCAACTATCTTATTCCTTGCCATGTCTCACAAATATGGAATAGAAAATCAAGGGTTCCCTTTCCTGGTCTTCCTTACTGCTAAGAGTGGTCATGTGACCCTATTGTAGCCCATAAGCTATAAGAAGAATGCTACGTAAGAAATCCTGGCAGAATTTTGCTTTATTGATAAATAAAAAGATTGCCACCCCCCTTCTCTCTTTCACACATTTGTTTGCCTTAAATGAGAATGTGATACTTGAAGGTAAAGCAGCCATCTTGTTATCATGATGTCAAACACAAGGAGGTCCAGAGAAACACAAAGACATAAGCCTTATTATTGATGAACAGCTGAACCAACATCGCTGACCACTTTCTCTGGAATTCTACTTGTTTAAACCATTTGGGATTTTCTGTTCCTTGCTGGTAGACAGAACACTCAAAAATTTTTCTGAAAGTAATCTATCTTTTGACTCGTTAGAGTGTAATCTGTAATAAAGGGAAATTCTCACTCTATGGAGTCAGAAACAGCTTTCCTTCTGACAGCAGTTGGAACTTGCCTTTTTTCTGACTCCTAGGAGAGTTGTTCATGTGAGAAAAAATGGGACAGGAGATGACGGTAACTAATTGGAACAGCACGGAATGCAGTGCATAGCTCAGGGGTAAGTTTTGAAGAAGAGGGTCCAGCATTATGATAGGAAAAGGTGGGATCTCATCTTTGCCTCAGTGCCAAGGCTATCATATTCCTTGAAATCTCAGTAGAAGAAATTGAAGTTCCACCTCAACGTTCATTCTTATTATCTTGCTAAGTCCTGTGGATTCTTTGAAATATTTTTCACATTCATCACTCCACTACTATCTTCCTTTCGTTAACATTTCTTCCTCAACGTCAGTTCAAGTTTTCACCATCTTCTTCCTAGACTATTGACATAGACTTTCAAAAAGATTTCTCTTTTTATTTTTTCTTAAACACTGCAGTGTATCCTAAAATTGCCTTGAAACTTAACTTTTTAAAACATTAATCTCACTGGATCGTTCTCCTGTTCAAAACTCAAGACCTCCCTTTGGTCTACTGGATTAAGTGCAAGGTCCTTAACCCGGCATAAGTCTCCCTATAATATGGACCCTTCTAGATTTTCTAACCCCTTCTCTATCACTCTAGGTGGTTTGATGGGAGAATTTATGCCCACTCCAGAGGTGCACCCTGATTAAGTTAAGATAATCAGTGTATCTCAACCTCTACTTACAATAATAGGGATGAATATTTGACCTTAATAGGCTAATGAATCTCCATTCTGGGGCTTTGGATGCCCTATTAAGTTAAAAAATACTTTGTTTCTCTCAATGGACATGAACATGCAAATATCTAGCCATCTTGGGATTGTGAGAGGAGAACCTACCCTAAATTAAGTGAACACCAAGGAAACAGAGCTGAGAAATAGAAAAAGAGGAACTGGGTTCTGAGCATGTTGTTTCAGTCCTGGATACAGACTTGATGGCTGGAGGAATACACTACACTTTTCAGTTATATATGAATCTATAGGTTCCTTTTTCAGGTAAGCTAGTTTGGGTCGCTATTTCTGCTACTTGGAATTAAAAAGATATTTCAATCTATTTGTTTATGTTTTATTGTATACCTACCATCTCATTCATTTTAACTCATTTCTCCTTAGCCATATTCTATCTTTTTTTTTTCACAATTCAGCTCCCCTCCCCACAAAACCTTTCCAGATTCTTCTAATTCACAGTGAGAGAATCCTAATCAAAACCACTTTATTATCCATTGTATACATTAATAAGAGAGTTCGTCAAGGACTATGATACTATCATTTGGTGATGATTCCCAAATCTTAACTTTAGCTTAAATATTTTTTTCTTATTTCCAGACTTTTTCTTCTAACTGAATAGTTGACATCTCAACTTAGATGTTTTGAAAACTCTCCCAAATAAATTTGTCCATAACTGAACCCATAAAAACTTTCCTCTCAGACCCAGCCTTCCTTCAGTATTCCCTATTTTTGTAAATAGCATTATCTTCCATTAGTTTGAATAAGCCAAAAACCAAGGTCTTCCACCTTTTAAAAAGTATTTAGAGTAGATTTGATCCTTCTTTACTCCCTTAGGCCCAGTATGTGATCATCAAATTCTTTTGATTTTACTTCCTAAATCTACTGTACCCTTTTTCTCTACATATCCTCCTATTCCTTCTCCTCCTCCTCCACCATCACCACCATCAAAATCTTGTCTGTTGCCCAGAATACTTCTAGCCTTCTGTCTGTCTCTCATCATACATTTTGCTTCCCTCTAGTATATTCCTCATGGTGTCTAGACGGATCTTTTAAAAACACACAATTGTTTATGTCAATCACTTGTTTAAAGAAGTTCAATACCTTCCCACTGTTCTTAGGATAAAGACTAACACTGCTGCCTCATATCATCCAATTCCTGCCTAATTCTCCAGCCTCATCTCCCTAATGACAGTGACCCTCTTTTTATCTCATTTTTAGATATCGAGTATTCAGCACAGTGCTTAGTACATAGTAGACACTCAAAAAATATTCATTGAATAAACAATTTTCTTGGCAATAACTCTTGAACCATGAGTCACCTTATGTTATTAATTTTTACTTTATATTTTATTTTTAGAACTACTTGTAAGTATATTGAAGACAAGGATGTATCTTATATTGCTTTGTACCCTACAGCATAATGGCACACAAGTAGTAAGGGTTCAGAAGATATCTGATTTTATTTATTTTTTTATTATTTTTTCTCTTTTTAAATGTTTTTATTTCAGCATATTACAGGGGTAAAAATTTTTAGGTTACATATATTTCCTTTGCCCCACCAAGTCAGAACTTCAAGCACATCCATCCTCCAGACGGTGTGCATCACACCCATAAGGTGTGAATATACCTATTCCCTCCACCCTCTCCCAGACACCTGATGAATGTTACTGCTATATGTGCAAATAAGTGTTGATCGGTTAATACCAATTTGACGGTGAGTACATGTAGTGCTTGGTTTTCCATTTTTATGATACTTCACTTAGTAGAATGGGCTCCAGCTCTATCCAGGCTACGTCACCATTGTTTTTTGTGGCTGAGTAGAGCTCCATGGTATACATATAACACATTTTATTAATCCACTCACGTATTGATCAGCACTTGGATTGTTTTCATATCTTTGCAATTGTGAATTGTGCTACTATAAACATTTGAGTGCAGATGTCTTTTTTATAGGATGTCTTTTTTTTCTTTGGGTAGATGCCCCATAATGGAATTGCTGGATCAAATGGTTCTTCTACTTGTAGCTCTTTGAGGTATCTCCATATTACTCTCCACAGAGGTTGTACTAGTTTGCAGTCCCACAAGCAGTGTATGAGTGCTCCTATCTCTCCGCATCCACGCCAAAATTTATTGTTTTGGGGCTTTTTGATAAAAGCCATTCTCACTGAAGTTAA
>CAUYSK010019457.1:0-14296 GCA_963575035.1 Avahi laniger | reverse complement strand
GTATGTAGTACTCTGCCCTAGAAGCAAGCTGCCCCACCCCAACCTCAAGCAATCCCATTGGCCACCTCTCCTTTCTCCAACACACCAAGCTCCTTGCTCCATTTATTGCCAAAGCTCATCATCCCCACTCCCCGCCCCCCCACACACAAATACAACACCCCATACCCTTGATGACTTTTTCCTTTTCTCCTAGTAACATCCCTCTGTTGTCTGTCCGTTGGGCAAATCTTCCCCGGCAGATCCAAATCAAATCTATCCATCATTCCTAGTGTAAAAAGGATAAAAATTTCCTCTATCCTCTTAGATTCAGTGGCTGGGCCCTGTGAATTAAACTGACAAAAAGACAGATTAACAGGGGAATAAGTTTATTTTGCTTGCGCAAAGAGGCTTCACAGAAAAGAAGTGAAAACTCAAAGAAGTGATTAGACCTTGGAGCACACAACTTAACCAAGAGAGTGATACATTGTGGAAAAGTGACTAGACAAAGGACAGGGGTTTGGGCTTCTAGGGGCAGCGAATTGTGAGAAGGTAAATAGATGGGGGAAACTAATGGAAGATAAGGGTTATTTTATTAATGTTTATGGTTTATGAAGAATCATATGCTGTTTACAGTGATTAGACTTTTCTTTGGAAAATGGTAATATTTACAAATAAAAAATTTTGTTACAAATTTTTTTTTACAAATGGAAATTTATGTTACCCTTTCAAAGGGAACTTAAGCGCTGCTTTTGGACAGAAAAGGGGAGAGCAGCGTTCCTCTATGTCCGCTGCTTCTTAATTGCCTTCGACTCAAAATAATCCTTATGCCAAAGTGGCATATTTTAGAGTGGCATATTCTGATCCCACTTACTAGCAATTATCATTGCTGCAATGTTACACTTTTTTGTGTGTCTCCCCTACTTGTGTGCAAGCTCCTTGAGAGCAGAAACTACACCTGGCTTTGCTCACCTCAGTGCCTAGCCCTGTTCCCAACATATAATAAATGTCCAATATTTTAGAATGGCTAAATAAAGGTAGTGGACCTCTGCGCGCGCTCGTTCCCTCTCTCTCTTTTCTACCCATTACTACCGAGAACACAGCGATTCTCAAACTCCCGAGGGACTGGATGTGTATTATCAGCTCAAACCTTTACTGGGCCCTGCTGCTCCCATCTCTGGAGGTGGGTCCCCATCAGAACCCCGGTTTTGTGTAGGAAACCAAGAAGCCAAGTGCAGACACCCTACTAGCCTTACTTCCCCTTTATTACAAGGTGAAGAGCGGGTAGAGAGAAAAAGGTGCCCTTTAAAGAGCATAAACTTATCCCCAAAAGACATCACAAGCGCCTTCCACAGGACGGCCGCTACTCGCGCTCCCCTCGCAAGACAGTGGGAGGCTGCGGGACCAGCGAGGCCGCCGGCTGAGGGACCGGGGCTGCGCACGGAGCTTCCGCCCGACCCTGACGGGAATTCAGGGGCCGGCGCTTGCACGTCCCCGAGGCCGGGGAGAGAACGGCGAGCGCCTGCCGGCAGCGATCCGCGGAGGCGCCGAGCAAGGCAGTCGGCCACACACCCAGAGCCGGCGCGCCCCCCGCGCCCTCGCGCCCCCGCGCGCCGCCGGCGGAAGTGCCGCGTCGCGCACTTCCGGGTGTTGTCTGGCCGCCGCCGCGCGTCTCTGGTCTCCCGGCCGCCGCTTCGGGTCGTGGAGCCAGAAGCGACGTCACCACCATGGCCGGCATCAAAGGTGGGCCTGGGGCGCAGGGTGCTCGGGTGCCGGGTGGCAGCCCGGGAAGAGGGACCGGGGCCCACGCGCGCCGCCACCCGGCCCGGGCGCGCGCGAGGTCTCTGCGCCTGGCGGGGCGACCCCGGCCCGCGGTCCCCGTCCCTGCCCCTCGGAGCGCAGGTGGGTGCGGCGCCCTAGGGGAAGCGCGGCCGCCACCGCGGCTCGGCTCCGGCAGCCCCCGCTCTCCGCTGATTTCCGCAGCCTGTCGCCCCGCGGACCAAAAAAAAAAAAAAAATGAAGTGGCTCGCGGTCTTCAAGAGTCCCGTCGCGACTCGGGCCGTCACACACGGTGTGCAGGAGTTTGCATCTGACAGGGAGGCGACAGAGTCTGGTTTCGAGGAGGTCGAGGGGGCCGAAGATGCCAGTTATGGAAAATCGGAATCATTTGCCACCTAAAGGCACAAGTGTGATCTTCGTGTGCTTGCGCCTGGCGAAGAGCTTAGGGACGGGTCTTCCCGAAGCCCCAGCGACCCACGTCCACTGCCGGACACCCGTGCTCGAAGCTTGACCCGCTCCGAGAATGGATGCGTTCCGATTTGTGGCGTTTGTGCGATAGAGTAGACCCCGGGGGCGGCCCCAAAGTGCTCCTGGCTCTCTTTCCTTTCCACAGTTGCACGTTGAGGCTTTTTCAGATTCCAGAGGTTTTTATTTCTTTTCCTTTTGTAAGACAAAATAGTGGGTTACAACTTAGTGAATAAATTACTCGTTTATTCGTGTATTTTCCTTAGGAATAAGGAACGTTGCATTCGTTCCAACTGGTAGTTTTGTTGTCAGTGCGATTAGAAACAAAGTTTTCAGCTACTTCTTAACGAATTACGTTAATTTCTTGACCTGCCGCTTTTATAGAAGGGGCAGGCAAGCAGGAAGTGAATAACTTTGATTACAGTGTTTATCCGTGTGGTTTTTCTTCTTTAAGGACAACTTTAGGTGAGCTTCTTTCCCAGGGTCACATTCTTCTGTTTCTTGTGCATTTTCAATGTCCTAGAACATTTCATTTCCCGTACGAAACCTTGTCATTTGAGCAACTGGGGTACTTTCTTATCTCTTTTTGAACTATATAGACTCTTCTGAATCCTTATGTGAAAAGCATTTATTGTGAAATGCTGTGGTTTTTAGGATGTTGTCTGTTTCCCTGTCCTTCCCCATTTTTTCAGTGTTATTAATGCTGGAACCTTTCTCTTAAAGAGCTTTGTAATTTCCTTCCCCAACCCTAGGGAAATACTGTATTAAACAGGTGAAAGTGTCTCAGGGGCAATTGTGTTTTTGATTTCAGCAGCATTTTCTGGTTGTTATGATTGTTTATCAGGATGTTTCTTCCTCTTGGCCTAACATCTTTATATTGGGAAGGAGTGTTGCTGTAATTAGAGACCGTTATGTATTTTTTTTTTGAGCCATTTGTCTATTACTTTGTGATATATTCGATTTTTCTGGTAACTCCCAGGTTAGGGAACTGTTCCCTCCTACTCTAATTTCTTTGTAATCACAGAACCAGCATCCTGTCTTTAGGGAGTTTTGCCAGATAATTGGGCCCTTCCATCCCTAGCCTGGAGGCTTTGGGAGTAGAAACCAGACTCACCTAAGTTTTGTCTTCTAAATGTTGCATCACTCAATTACTGTATAACTCTTGCCGTGTTGATGTGTCATTTCAGACTTGACAAAGTTTGTATATAAACCAGCCTGGTTGGTGATTTCATAAGACTGGAAAAAGTAGACGTTTTGAGAACAGTTTTAAGCAATTTATTTCATCTCAGGTTGGCTATCTTATCCAGTTTGACTGAGAGATAAGATGTCACATAAAATCATGTTTTGAATGGAAATATTATCTCCAGGTCTCTTTATTCCCCAATTCCAAGGGCCTCACTTTTTCATTGTATAATAGCATTTAAAAAGAGTTGAAAAAAAAAAATAAAAGGAATTAGACTCTAAGATGTAAATAAATGCACTAATAATTTTATTCCAATATTAATACTCATAGCAGTTATAATAAAACAATCTTGGTTTATGTTTTTTAAAATTGTTTTTTGATACCTGAGCCTTACCTCATCTTAGTCCTTGATTTTTTTTCTTTAAGAAATCATTTTTCATTAACTTTTTAAGAGTATAGTATAGTATAGTCTCAAAGAATTTAGACTTGCCTTTTTGATAAGAACGTGAATGATTGTTCCTCATCATAAAACAGGGCTACCCTCAGAGGCCATCAAGGTCCTAAAGCTACTTGCCTCTTGCCAAAATTACTGCAAATATGCTTTTTAAGAGTTTTCTGCCTGGTTTAAAATTTTTTCAGTTTCCTCCCTTCTGTCAAAGGCCAGCTCTTGCTTGTGTGCAGCTATTTCTCATTTGTTTCAATGTGGGAAACAAGATAATCTTACAAAATTGTGTGTTGAAAGATACAAGTAACAGTGAATACTTTTGGGAAGTGAAAGTTCCTTTTCACTTAATTTTGTTCTGGGTACATGAATTATCTATTGAAATATATATATAAATGAACACAGATAATTCTTTAAAATAATTTTTTTACTCTGAATTCATATCTGACAGTTGCGTCATAAAAGTAAATTAATAACTTCTGAATCAGAGCTTAAGGGTATGTTTATAGAGAATGGTAGCTTTAGTGTATGGGCTTTGTAACACCTATTTTGTCTCTTTTTGGTGACCTTTGTTTCCTCCAGGTTCCTAAGGTCTGTTCTGCATAAATGGCTTTTGAATGAATGAGGTGTTACCATAGTATTTATAGTAATGAACTTAGCTGTCTTAACAGAATCATTAACGTTTAGAAAATTATTTGCATTTAAGATCTAGTCCAATTCATTTTATAGAAGAAGGAAATGAGGCTCATAAATTATTTAGACAACTAGTTAGTGGCTAGTAAGGATTAGGACCCAGCCCATTCTGACTTCCACTCTGCTCCATTCATTCTATAAACATTTGTTAGTGTAAAGAGCTGGGGCATGAGCATCATCAATGATAGAATTTGCTCCCTACTCTTGTGACAGTTGAAAAGGAAAGACAACTAATAAGTAGGAAATTCCAGCTGTAATAACTGGGCAAAGGTGGGGCATCCGGTGCAGAGAGGGCCTCTGCGCATGCTCCGGCCTCTGCCTGGAATGCTTGCCCCAGATGTCCACGTGATTTATCCCCCCGCCCCCTCGCCGCCATTTCACGTGGATCTCTGCTCAGGTGGCACCTCATCAGAGACTACTTCCCTTGCCAGTGTCTAGACTAGCACTACCATCCCTCACCCTGCTTTTCTTTTCTTCTTCCATTACATTTATTTCCTTGCCTTTTCTTTTTTAATCAGTTTATTCTCCCACTAGAATGTAAGCTCCATGAGAACAAGAGCTTTGTTTTCTTTCTTTTTTTTTTTTTTTTCCAGACAGAGTCTCACTGTGTTGCCCGGGCTAGAGTGCCGTGGCGTCAGCCTAGCTCACAGCAACCTCAAACTCCTGGGTTCGAGCAATCCTCCTGCCTCAGCCTCCCGAGTAGCTGGGACTACAGGCATGTGCCACCATGCCCGGCTAATTTTTTCTATATAGATTTTTAGTTGTCCAAATAATTTCTTTCTATTCTTAGTAGAGACGAGGTCTCGCTCTTGCTCAGGCTGGTCTCGAACTTCTGACCTTGAGCAATCCACCCGCCTCGGCCTCCCAGAGTGCTAAAGAGCTTTGTTTTCATTGCTCCATCTCCAGTAGCAAGAACAGTGTCTGACACACATTAGGTGCTCAACAGATGTTTGTTAGATGAATGAAAAATAAAGCGGGGAATTGGTCTGGTGAGGAGGTTTGGAAAAACTTCAGTGCGGACTAGATGATTGAGCTGAGATCTGAGGAAAAGTAGAAGTTAAGTTGGAGGAAAGAGGAAAGGATGAGGCGAGAATGCAAGCCCCATGAGTGTGAAAAGGCCATGCTGTGTTTGCTGTCATGTCGGGTGCCTGTTGCATAGTTGGCGCTCAGTAAATGTCTCTTGAATGAATGAAGAGATGTCTGAAGTGGAAAGGACAACATGTGCAAAGGCCACGTGGGTGAGGGAGCCTGCTGATTTCCAGGAAAGGAAGGAGCCGTTGTACCTGAAGTGCTGAGAGCGAGGGGCAGTCTAGTAGCCCGTGTGACGGGCAGCAGGAGAGGGAGGCAGGGCCAGATCATGAGGACCGATTTTGAACTGAAGAAAACAAATGGTCAGTGATCTGAGGGAAAACCACATTTGCCAAGCCACCATGTTAGTGGGTGTCCTCGGTTTATGACCATTTTAGTTCTGAGAAATATATTAGCAGTATTTGGCAGCATTTAGCCCCTTTACTGTTAATTGTGGTTTGTGTATGTGAGCTTTTGTCTTGGTAACTTTTAGACCTTGTAAAATCTTTTGAATTTTAACTTTTCTGTTAAGGTTAATAGACCGTATTATTAACAACAGCAAAATCCAAGTTGTTCTCTTAGCCACTGTAGTTGTTTGTACTCACTAGCATGTGAAAGCACTTTAAAATACACTGCTGTACGTGAGTATGTATTTGTGTGTGTGTGTAGCTTTAGAAACTGTATTTCACCTGTAGACTGCATCTACTGCTTGTAATAATGCCTTAAAATAGTGATACCACAGAAGGATCGTACCCATTATCCTTCAGATTTTCTAATGTGTAGGAGATTATGGGAGGAAACACAGCTACACCTTTGCAAACTATTTAAAGAGCTGTAACACTTAATTGATTAAAATCATTAACTACAGATATCCTTAACATTTTTTCTTAACTGTTTCATGCACAACAAGAGTGTGTGTGCAAGAAGCAGGAGCAGATCAGGAGAGGTTTCCCCATAAGATGAGGCTTCTAAAGTCCAGTAAACTTGAGAATGCAGAGTTTCTCCACGTACTGCTTTTCAAAACCGTAGTGATCTGTGAAGTAAACATAATACTAATGCCAGAGGAGCATTGATCCTGTGCACTGCAGGACTCATTAGAAGTGGAAGCAGCAATCGGGGAATGTGGTGGTGTGCTTGCAATAGGTCAGAGCTTTGAAAATCAGTGTCACTGTATTTTGCCTTTGAAGATGCCACAAAAGACGTATTCTAAGACTAAATGACTTACACTTTTGAAGACAAAACACTATTAATGCATTTGAGGTTTTTGCTTCTAGGATTACAGGTAATGTGATCTGCTAATCTTAATAAAAATATTAATTTAGTTTAACTAATTGATATTTCTGTTGGACTTTTTATTTGCTTTGCAGCTTTGATTAGTTTGTCCTTTGGAGGAGCAGTCGGGCTGATGTTTTTGATGCTTGGATGTGCCCTGCCAATATACAAGTATGTAAAATTTTTGTCTTTTTGAGTGTTTAAGGGTAAAATTTTTCTACTTTTAAGGCTTAAAAAAATTTTTTTTTACTACTAGTGTAAAAGTAATGCAGAGAAATGTTCATTTACCAAACACAAACCTTTTTAAAAATCATCACTTAAAATTTGTTTGTAAAGATTTTAGGACAATAAGATGCAAAAAAGATTTTGGGCTATTACTTGCTTTTTCACTACTGCTAAGTTGGTAATGGCAAAATAGCAATGCAGTAGCTCAGCCGTCCTGCTCGGTTTTGAACACCTATTGATAATATTAAATACAAGAAAATCTAAAATGTCTTTTTGCAAAAAATACCATAGATTCAGAACACAACTAAAAAAAAAGTGATCTAAACAATTACTTACCCTAAGATAGAAAGAACTTTTAAAGCTTAATATTTAGATAAACTAGTAAAAGAATAATAGACAACTCCATAGAAAAATGAACAACAAATACGAAAAACAAACTATAAATTGCTAGTAAACATATGAAAATATACTGAACTTCACTCAAAGCTAAACAATCCATTAGCAACAATACAAAGTATGAGCAAACTGCAGTTTTCATGGAGACCAGTTTGCTTCTAGCTCTCAAAAATGTATATATTCTTTGAACTAGCCCTTCCACTTCTTAGACTACAAATCCACTTGCAGATGTTTGCTAAGATATTTGTAGTCCGGGGAGAGTATGAATGTTCATGATAGCCTTGTTTATAATAACAAACAAACAAAAAAAAACCCGAAAATGTCCTAAATGTCCATCAAAAGAAAAATGGTTAAATTATGGTACATCCATCAATGGAAGTACTAGGCAATCTTAAAAAGAATGAGGGAGAGCTGTAAGTGCTGATACACAAATGGGTTCAAGATACATTGTTAAATGAAAAAAATGCAGTGACCCACTCACATTTCCCTGTATGGAAATACGGAAGGGTCCACAAGCTCGGTAGGGGAGTGGGAAAGAGAAAGCAGGCAGGGAGATTTGGGGACTTCCAGTTTTCACTTTTTGTGCTTTTGTACTGTTTAAATTTCTTTTTCATAAGTATATATTCCATTTTTAATTTTTCTTCTCTTAAAATAGGAAAGATTTTTAGAGGACAGGGAAAAGGCAGTAAAATTCAAAAATTTAAAAAAAAAAAGAAAGATATTTAGGTAAAACATAAATAACTGTTCTATCATAAGCCTCTAAGTGCAGGCAGATCTCCACTGTGATATGTGTTTTATTCTGTGGTAGTTTGAAAGTATGTATACTACATATACTCTATGTCTTTTTAATTTTTATTTGGAAATAATTTTAGACTCTCCAGAAGTTACAAAAATGGTACATAGAAGTTCCCTGTACCCTTCACACAGTCATGTTATTTTACATAACTGTAGTTATCAAAACCAGGAAACGACATTGGCACAATACAGTTAACTAGACAATAGACTAAAAGCCATCTGTTTTGATGGTAATAAATTCTATATTCTGACTGAAAGTCTTCAATACTACTTTAAGTTAGTGTCTGACATTTTGATTTCAGTATTTTGGGAGTTCCTAGTGATGTGAGGAAACATTTGCGATTGTTTCAGCTTTATGCTAAGGTAGGGTATCATCCATTAGAAGTCAAGGGCATGAATCCTGAATTTTAGAAAGCATTGTGTTAATATTCCCATTTTCCATTTGCCTCTTTATTCATAACTGAAAATGAAAAATATTTCGAATTTTGGGCCTTGATTCCAACTATTATGATTTATAAGACATTTTCTTTTAACAGAAGAAGACTTTAATCAGTATCATAATTGATTTTAGGGACACTGTGACTTGGAATTTTCTGTTTTCAGCGTGCAGGTTATAGCTTGTTTTTAAACTGTACAGTGTTTTGTACCTTGCAGTATTCCCTTGGTCCTTAAAAAAAAGAACATATTTTGAGTGTAGGAAAATGACATAGATCACAAAAATTACATTAACTTATTTTTCTTTTTCTAGCCAATACTGGCCCCTCTTTGTTCTGTTTTTTTACATCCTTTCACCTATTCCATACTGCATAGCAAGAAGATTAGTGGATGATACAGATGCTATGAGTAACGCTTGTAAGGAACTTGCCATATTTCTTACAACAGGCATTGTTGTCTCAGCTTTTGGACTCCCTATTGTATTTGCCAGAGCACATCTGGTAAGTGAATATATTCTTCTAGTAATGATTTTATATTGGACTGTGTTAAATTTCTCTTGAGGATAGTTTTTGTTAATGACATGGAAAAGAGATGAGAGACATAGGAGCCTAAGAGATAAAGATTAAAGTCTTACTTTATTGTTTGTTCTTGTTAACTTGTAAAAATGATATTGGAGAGCATGGTTTGGATCTGCAGTGGCAGTTGTCTCGCTAGTACTTAACTGTCAGGGTCGGACATGGCAATCCTCCCATGCGGGACAACCACAGGCCACCTGGTAAAACTTGAAACATGAAAGACCTGAAAGGACTATGTGTGCCCTGCAGATGGGACTGTATAAAAGAGGAGCAGGGGCTGGACAACATATACTCAACTCCAGTTCTTCCTCCCGAACCCACCAATCCAGATTCATGCCTTCATCTCTGGGGAGATAGAGAAGTGGCAGAGAAGACAGCCATATTACTCCCCTGTCCCTTTAAGAGAATGTATACTAGTGTTTCCATCTCTGGCACTTTAAAATTTAACCTGCTTCTCTAATCGACTTTTAGATTCACTAAGGAAGAGTTAGAAAATTTCTTTATAAACAGAAAATTGTAGAGTTCTGTGCTGCTTCATTACAGCCCAGAAGTCAAGCTTGTTTTTGAATAATTACCATCTCATGACTTTGTTTCTAAAGGAACCAAAGGTAAATAAGAATAGCAGTGTAAAAGTACCATTAAGTGTTCAGCACTGTGCAGGTTGTTGTTACAAACCATATTTGTTTTTGATCACGATTGGCATACAGCCGGAGCCTTGATTTGCTTTTCATTTTCCTTTTGTTTTCATATGTCTGTTAACTGAGTTTTGTATCTTATTTCCATAGATTGAGTGGGGAGCTTGTGCACTTGTTCTCACAGGAAACACAGTCATCTTTGCAACTATACTAGGCTTTTTCTTGGTCTTTGGAAGCAATGATGACTTCAGCTGGCAGCAGTGGTGAAAAGGAATTACTGAACTATTGTCAAATGGACTTCCTGTCGTTCTTGGCCATTCATGCACACAGAAGAAGGGGCAGTCATGCTAAATGGTATAGCAAGCCTCTTGGGGGTATTCTAGGTGCTCCCTTCTCAATTTTGTTGTAAGCATACTATTTTCACAGAGACTTGCTAAAGGATTAAAAGGATTTTCTCTTTTGGAAAAGCTTGACTGGTTTCACGCTTATCTATAGTATGCTTTTTGTGGTGTCCTGCTGAATTTAAATATTTATGTGTCTTTCCTGTTCAGTTTTTTTCAAAATCAATATGCAATGTTAAACATTTTTTAAATGTAATAACCATCTGCATTGGTTAGGAAGTCAGAATTCTGCTGGCTGTATTACTGGGCTAAAGCACATCTTTTCTCTTAAAATTATTTAGCCTCCATCATTACAAAAAGTTAGAAAAATAAGTTTTCAATCAGTGAGGATGACATCACTCCCAATGTTATGCAAACTTGCAGACCGTTGGCATACCTTATAGACTATATGCTCAGTGCAAATATAGCTGCAATTATACCTCAGAGGGGCCAAGTATTAATGCCCATGCCCTCCATAACGGTTGCTGGTTTTACTAGTAGACAAGTGTTTTGTGAATTGAAAATTATTTTATGGAATTGCTACAAAGGAGTGCTTTTCTCCTCAATTGTTAGAAAAAGTTATGTTAAACTTTAAGATAAGGGTATAAAAACAGATTTTTGAGATATGGTTTTTATTTGTTTATTATAATTAAAGTAGAGTAAGTTGCAATATGGGAAGAAACTATGCTGAAATTCCATTTTTTGAATCCTGTTTCAATTTATAAGTGGAATTTTTGATCTTCTATCAGCTTTTCATGTTTTACCCTGAGTAAAATGGATATACATGGAACTACTACTGATGAGGGACAGTTGTATGTTTGCATTATATATACAGAAAACCTTCCTCTGCTTCCTCCTTTTAACTTATTTTGTATGTTGTATATATAAGTAAAATAACTTTTCAAATATAGTTTAATAACACATAGAAGTGTTTAATTCACCTGGAAAATAATTGCTATGCCATACATTCAGAGTGTCCCTTCCCCCGCAAGGCCTTGACATGATTAACAAGTGACTTGTTAGTCTTACAGATAATTCATGCATTAACAGTTTAAGATTTAGACCATGATAATGGTAGTTCTTATCCTCTAAGGTTATATCATATGTAATTTTAAAGTATTTAAGACAAGTTTCCTGTATACCTCTTAGCTGTTATCATTCTGATTTTATCGTGATAGATCTGCTATTTCCTTATAAAAGGCAATTGTGTGAATTAATGCAAAGTAGCCAAAACCAGCTGTATAGCAGCTTCAGACACAAACCTGACCAAAAAATTCCCAGTAACCAGGCATGATCAAATTATAGTGGTCATTTACATCTCACAGTTATCAGGACTTTTTTTCAGGAGCTGATTATGAAAACGTTCAGGTTGGTCTGACTGTAATTTGTCAAGGACATTTGTCTGTATGTTTATTCAGTATACTTACATAAAAATTGTTTTGCCCTCAGCCAAGCTGAGGAATCATGACAGCTATGTTTTGTTGTTTTATAAGGTTTATTTCTTGAGAAAATGGGAACAAATTTGGGTTCAGCTTTTTACTGAAGATTCCTAAAGCCCCAGGTTTTATTGCCTAACCTAAACCGTTGCTTTTAGCTGTGAGATGATGGGAGGCAGAATGAAGTATCAGCACGTGGCTGTGCCCGTCACGCGTGAGGCTGAAAATGGCTTACGGTGTTATGGTGTTCCAGACCTAAAGGGAAGGTACAGGTACACGTGAATTAAACAGCTGGTGACACAGGTGGGAACTCTTTGTGCCTGTGATCTACTGGACTTTTTGCAGGAAGTTCATTCTCTGGTCCTTTCCCATTTTCTGTTCTTCTAGACGTCAGTGCAGTGCACTGCTACTGTTTTGTCCTCTTGGCCATAGCTTCTTTTTCTAACAGCTGCATATTCTTTCTGTATACTAATTGCATTGGCAGCATTGTGTCTTTGACCTTGTACACTAGCTTGACATAGTGCTGTCTCTGATTTCTAGGCTAGTTACTTGAGGTATGAATTTTCCATAGAATATGCACTGATACAGCATTGCCATTCTTCTATGGAAAGAAAACTTTTGATGATGAAACAATAAAGATTTTAAATATCTACTTTAGTTTGTGGGTGTTTTTGAAACGAAAATATATTGCACACTTAGGTTTCTGAAGTGCATTAACTGTTTTAATATAAAGCAAATATAAAGCAAATATAACTTACATGGTGTTAGGCTCACAGAGCCTAAAATTGAAACCATAAACAAATATTACCATGAAGCCCTATGATTTTGAGCTATAGTAAAAGGTCTGGTAATCTGGGGAAGCTGAATTTTTAACTCACCTTTTACAAAAACAGTTGTAGAAGGTTTTGTTGACATTAAAAAGACTACTAACCAATCTAAAGTCAAGCTCCTACTTGTTCTTAAATTTTCAGAATTTTTTTCTGACTGCGTATTTTATTATATATTTATTACCATTCATTGTTAGAGCATTTTGTTTTTTGCAAGCAGGTTAAACAGTTAAAAATTTTTTCTGTGTGGTACAGTGAGAACAGGGAAAAGTAATATTCTCTTTTTTTCAAATATGAATCTTGTCCCAGATTGTGCTAATTTTACTCTCATTATATGCTTTAAAAAGTTTAGGTCATAGGTTCTTATTGTCTGCTCTGATACGATTTTTTGGACATCATCAATCCATATTTCTAAAGTAAACTCTAGGATATTTATACTGAATGTGACGAGATTCGTAAGTTTCAGATAACGTTAAGGTTCCTCCCACCTCTTAAACAAATGAAACATTGGTGACAGGTATTCTTCCTACTGAAAAGGTTGTTTGAAAATCAGTGCATCAAACTTAACAAGCACCCATGCAACATTTCTGTTAAGTGATACATATTTTGATTTCAGGATGCTTTATGATACATACAGTTGGCAGGAAGTTCAAATTCATGTTTCTTCCATATAAGCCTGTATTGTTCTTTCTCTCAGTGAAGATTAGGACCTCTTATCTTATTGCAGGTCTTCTTGTCTTATGGCATATCCTGGGAGGAAGACATGTTCTGTAGGTAAATATTTTAGATAACTGAAGCTTAACTCATTAAGAACTAACATTTGTTTTATTTTAATCATTTGACAAAAGTATTACATGCATCATATACTTGTTCTTTCTTAGAGTGTACTGAAACGTTTTAATTTTTCCTTGGTAATTTAAAATTATTATCATAAATTATTTTTCTCCTATCTTAAATGACTGTAGACCTGTATTTTTCTGGAATTGTGTTTTTCTTGGCTTTTCTTGCAACTGAGTGTTTGTTACTAACACCCCTTCTTTTGTTTTTAACTTGCTAATTTATATCAGTGGAAAGCTGTTAGGGAAAAATATGAGATAACCAACCTCACTGATTCAATTATGAGACATTTCTGTATACAATATAACATCAGTGGATGTAATTAGGGTTTCTCCTACCTCTTACACAAATGAAATGCTTAGTGACAGGTATTCTTCCTATTGAAAAGGTTTTTGGGTTTTGGGGGGTTTTTTTTTTTTGAGACAGAGTCTTGTTCTGTCACCCAGGCTAGAACACCATGGCATCAGCGTAGCTCACAGCAACCTCAAACTCCTGAGCTCAAGCAATCCTCCTGCCTCAGCCTCCCGAGTAGCTGGGACCACAGACACACACCACCACACCTGGCTAATTTGTTCTATTTTTATTAGAGACAGGGTCTTGCTCTTGCTCAGGCTGGTCAAGAACTCCTGACCTTGAGCAATCCTCCCGCCTCAACCTCCAAGAGTGCTAGGATTACAAGTGTGAGCCACTGTGCCCACCTTAAAAGGCTTTTTCAAAAAAAGTCTAGTTCTCAACCGTATAACCAGATAATATGAACTTGCAAAAGGAGCACCAGGTAAGGGAGGTGTTACTGTGCTATGCAGTAGGAGAAGCCTTACAATTAAGTTTTCCACACTGTAATGTAGGAGTTATTCTGAGCTTAAGATACTCATAGACT